>CAVNYN010213326.1:0-15498 GCA_963692815.1 Nyctanthes arbor-tristis
GGAGAGCAGCTGATGCAATTACTAATCTTGCTCATGAGAATAGCAGCATTAAAACTCGTGTTAGGTTGGGTTTCTTCCTTTCTTGTTATTTTTTATTTGCCAGGACGTTGCATGTGAAATAATATGCAGGAATTTAAGATCTAGCTGTAATTCAGGATTGAGGGTGGTATCCCTCCTCTTGTTGAACTGCTCGACTTCATGGATGCAAAGGTGCAGAGAGCAGCGGCTGGAGCTCTTCGAACACTTGCCTTTAAAAATGACGAGAACAAGAATCAGGTTCATTGATTTACAAATTTCTCTCTCTCTCTCTCTCTCTCTCTCTTCCTGGATATAACATTGGTTACTAGTTGCAGATTGTCGATTGCAATGCTCTACCAACTCTTATACTAATGCTGAGGTCTGAAGATACTGCGATACACTATGAAGCGGTAGTTAAAAAATAGTCTTCTTTTTCGGCTTTTTTGTATTTAATTGGATTTATGTCTAATTTTGTTTGCTGATAGATTTCTAATAATGTCAAATTTCAGGTTGGTGTTATTGGAAATCTGGTTCACTCCTCTCCAAACATTAAGAAAGAAGTCCTTGCTGCTGGAGCTTTACAACCTGTCATTGGGTTACTTAGGTATCTCTTTATCTTTTGTGGAAAGATAGTCATCTTTGTCCGCATTTTCCCTAGGCCATCTCTCCTCTTAATGCCGTGCACATATTAAATAAGTTGACAGTCCGGGAATTAGACGTCATTCTCTTTGTCAAGTTAGTGACACATTACAAATTTGTGAAAGAAGAGGAAACATGCTGAGAGCTTGTTCTTGGGAGCTTTATGGTAAAGGAGAATTTGATTTATAGGAGAATGTGTGGTGGGGATGTAAAGAAAGATTATTGGAAAGTGTGAAAATTTGTTTTTGTATGAGGTTGATATTGATTTGATAAATTTCTTATTTTGATAAGGCTCCAAACAAGCTCTGAATTTTTGTACGCGTCCAGCTTATGATGCTTTATGTCATTGATAACTGGTGGTCAGCTGCCACATTTTTCCTTTTTGCATTTTCAATATAATAGTTGAGGTACCTATCATTTTTTATTACCTTCAACTTTACGTTGAGTGAACGGTGTTGAGCTTATATATTGTAATCTTGTTTTACCTCAATCCCACAAGTCCTCTCACTCTGCAATTTCCACTTGGATAATCCAAGTATGTATACATTCTTCCATTTCCTTGTCTTAGTAGTTCTTTTTCTCAAAATTTTTAACCAATTTGACCAATTCTTTAACTGTTCTGTTTTCTGCAAGTTCTCTGTTTGAACTTCTAGCATTCATAACCAGTAAGTTAAGAGCTTGTGGATTGTTATTTTGTTTTAGTTTGAATAGGATAACTGCTCTATCTCAATGGTACAAAAAACTTCTTTATTAACTTAGTGAGGATGAAGTAAACTTCACTCCTGTCAGGAAACAGTACTTGGTTGAGGTGATCTATATGAGTTTGACTTTGGATATAAGGAGCTAGATTCGACCCATTTGGATATAAGGAAGCAGATTTTACACATTTTGCTCTTTGCTAACTTACATGGAACCATACATGAGTGAAGGCGGGGTTGTTACAAATGCATAAGTGAAAAGCCCCTAGCAGTCCTCCTATTTGTGACTAAGTACTAGCTGTTTCAGGAAGTCATTCTCAATTATTATTCATTCGGGATTCTTCTTTTTCGTCCACCAACTTGACAACTTGTTTCTAATTTGGATGATAGTTCCCGTTGTTCGGAGAGCCAAAGAGAAGCTGCTTTGCTACTTGGGCAATTTGCTGCGACTGATTCAGACTGTAAGGTGGTTGATAATATTTCAGCCATTTAACTTTTCAATTCAATGGGCAACAAGTGAAGTTTTGAACTTGCATCTTCACTATTCAAAATTTTGTTCATAACTTCTGATTCCTCTTACAATTTTGGATGATGTGTTGCTAGGTTCACATTGTCCAAAGAGGTGCTGTCCGGCCCCTAATTGATATGCTTCAATCACAAGATGCTCAGTTAAGAGAAATGTCAGCATTTGCACTTGGGAGGTTAGCTCAGGTAATGACTGCTAATTTTTTTGAGCGTTGTGAGTACAATGTCAACCACTCTATTTTAAGTTTACATGTTCTGTTACGAGGCCTTTGTCTTATATTTTTAGTATCCTTGTGATATATGTATTTCTGGGTGTTTCTAGTATTTTCTAAATATTTACCACTATAAAGTGTTATTTCTTTTGGTTGCGTTAGACAATGAGCGCTTTGGATGTTCCCGAATCACGAGACACATCATTGTCACGTAGCCTTCTAATTTCCACGATGGCTAACTGCTTGTTTGATTCTCATTATATACATCAACGTTCTAATTTCACCTATCACTTGACCACTAATTTGACAACTATCCAATTACAACCACACATTTCAAACTTCTATCAAATCTCCACCACTCATTTCACCTCATTATAATTTCTCATTTGAATTCATTTGCAATAATGAGAATCAAACAAAAAGTAAAATGTACTAGCTATGACTATGCTTATTTCATTTTTGTATATGCATATACTAATTGATTTCATTTTCTTTTATTTTTAGAAGTATTAATTTGCTGCTGCTTGCTTAATTTCAATTTGATTAATCCATGATTTAGAGAGCACAGTACAATGATTTCTGGCACCAGAAAATAGAAGTTATTTTTTCTTCAAAGCTAAATACTACCTCACCGCTTTGCAAAGTTAATAAACTGCTTGGGAACGATATCTTTCTGGTATTTCATTTATAGCTGAGAGTATTGGGCAAGCTTAGTTTATTGCTATTCTTTTTCCATTTTTAACTATCTTCTCATAGGCTTTTATTGGTGTATGAACATGTGTGGATCCTCTGTCCTCAAATTTGCTTTTGGAAAAATTATATGTACTGTTCTTGCATGAGGTGTATTGGTTGTAGTCTTGCCTTTTTGAAATTCAACCTGTTATGAGAAAATATTTATTTGGTGGATGATTGTGGTGCCCATTTTACTTTTATAGGATACACACAACCAAGCTGGTATTGCTCACAGTGGTGGTGTATTGCCGTTGCTGAAACTTCTTGATTCCAAAAATGGTTCACTGCAACATAATGCTGCATTTGCTCTTTACGGGCTGGCGGACAATGAGGTATATGTTTCTGTATGTTATTAGTCATAATTTTAGCTTTATCTTGTCCAGTTGAACTTTTGTATCATAATTTTTGTTTTCTTGTTCTCTTCTCTAGGATAATGTTGCAGATCTTATCAGGGTTGGAGGCGTTCAGAAACTTCAAGATGGTGAATTTATTGTCCAGGTGCTTGTAACAGATATGCTGTCTGCTCATTTGATTGCTTAATTTTGTATTCAGCTGTGGATGACAGAAATTATCCGCATTCTTTTTGCTGCAGCCAACCAGGGATTGTGTTGCGAAGACATTGAAACGACTTGAAGAGAAGATTCACGGACGAGTGAGTCTATTTGCTGCATATAATTATATGAACACGCAAATTCATAGCTGTTTCAAGTGCCAATACTTCTGGTTCCTGGGTAAAATTATAAATATTGAAATAAGCTTGCAATTATTCCATAAATGATAACTAGATACCTGCAATAGTATGCTATAAAGGTATTATTATTATTATTTAAGTATTAGTGAAATATCAGAAGTTGCTTGTTATTTATTGAGCACTCTTTGTGTTAAGTGCATGGTTAGAGAGTATATTTTCAGAGAAAAATTAGAGTAACAAACAATGTCTCCGGCTGATTGCTTGGTATACTGATCCTGGTAGGTTTTGAGTCATTTGTTGTACATGATGCGTGTTGGGGAGAAAGTTGTTCAAAGACGAGTGGCCCTGGCCCTTGCTCATCTCTGTTCTCCAGATGATCAAAAGACGATATTTGTTGATAACAATGGTATATTATTTGTCAAGTTTCTCTAAGAAGTCAATGTTGCTTCTATTTCCATCAGCTGGCCTCCTGAAATACATATACAATGTCCATTGTTCATTCAGGATTGGAATTGCTCTTGGAGATTCTGGGATCAACTAATTCAAAGTACCAAAGAGATAGCTCATTGGCTTTATGCAAGGTGGCTAGTAAAGCCAGCTCACTTTCTCCTGTGGATGCAGCTCCTCCATCTCCAACACCTCAGGTTCAGATGATGATCAATATTATTACTTAGTCTGTAAATCAACTTAATTTTTTTATTGTACTTTTTTTACAATGTTAGTGCCCATATTACATATTATCAGGTCCTGGACTCAAAAATTGACTCAAAAATTAGGGAAGTTTATTCAACTAGGAATGGGAGACTGAAAGAATATACAATCATATTGCCCAACAAGAAATAATTTTACAAGTTTTTGTTGCTTGGTTTATGAAGTTTGAAGCGGGAGAGTGCTGAACTTTTGTGAGTCGTGGAAAAATGTATTTCTACATAAAGAAATTAAACTGGTGGAATCCCTAAATTTTATCTCTCTATCTTGATATAAACAGATTAAATCAATCTCACTCCTCGTGCACCTCAACAAACGAGTCATCTGTGTAAAAGTATAATATTACACCTTGAGGCTCAACCAGCTGTGCCTTATCTTCAAGAAGTGCCTCATGACCACCATTACAGTGTTTCTACCTGCTTGTGTGCACCTATTACACCACCACTTCTAAACAATCTACAGAAATTTGTTTGTTTTTAGCTTCATCCCTTCCGATCTTTTTGCAGGTATATTTAGGGGAGAAATTTGTAAATAACTCTACATTGTCTGACGTGACATTTTTGGTTGAAGGTGGAAATCTGTTCTCTTGTTCACACATGTTCTTTAGTTTCATGCTTGTGCTAAATTTCTATATCATAAGCTCATCATTTTTTTTGTTTGTTATCAGGCAAAAGGTTCTATGCGCACAGAATTTGTCTACTTGCTTCATCTGATGCATTCCGGGCAATGTTTGATGGTGGATATCGGGTGAGCATTATTTTGTGATATCACCATGGCCCCTTTTTCTGCTTGTTGATCGTGTTCAAATTTGTTTATTGTTAGAAGGATGTTTGTTGTTAATTTTTCCGTGAATATGGTATAATTTATTTAACAGCGTATATGTATTTACTGCTTTCCTTTTTATTTTCCAGCTATTTTAATTTACATCATATAAGATTGACACTCCTACTTGGCACCCCTTATCCACTCTCCGATCTCTTGATTTGTTGACTGAATCTGTCACCTCACTCTCTATTGTTTGCATGTGCTTTTTATCGAGTTGTCCTTCAGCTAAAATATTTCTCAAAATCTGAGAGATGAGTAAATTAAGAAGTATGGATATACTGTAAATAAACATTTTACTTCATCAAGAAGCTTTTATATAACACAAGCCAAGATGACTCGAGGTGGCATGTGAGAGGGTGGGTAAATGAATATAGCCTTTGTATATGACAATCTCAGTCGCAGCCCGGCAGCTTTTGGATTTGAAAAAAATACTGAAAATTAAATATCACCGTGACTGTTTCTGGATAAATCCATTTGAATCTCTCCAGAGATCGACTCTTGTTTCATCTTTTTTGAAGCATTGAAATCCCAACCAAATTTGACGTATTGCGTTCCTTGTCTGTCTTGATATTCGACCTCAACCTTCAATTTTATGAATTTAGTTAGCAAAGTAGTTTTCTGCTGATCTGTAAAGTCCTGAAACGGATATGGGTAATTCTGTTGGGTTCTCATTATGGTGCTATTATAAAAGAATATCTTTAGTAATATTATCGGTTGAAACTTGAAATTCAATTATGTGGTTGTTGAATCTAGAGGTCGATGATCTTTTTAATTGCATAAACTTTATTTTGTGCATTAATTGGTCATTAATTCTTTAAATGCATGGATCTTTGGCAGGAAAGAGATGCAAAGGATATAGAGATCCCAAACATTAGATGGGATGTTTTTGAGTTGATGATGAGGTGATTATTTTATTTCCTTTCAACTGCTACTTGCTTGTAATAATTAAATAAAGTGCCCTCATCCTTATTAGAGATGCAGATTCTAATTTATTTTGCGCCTGCAGGTACATATACACAGGTTCTATTGATGTCAATTTGGATATTGCACAGGATCTTCTGAGAGCCGCGGATCAGTATCTCCTGGAGGGACTCAAGCGGCTCTGTGAATACACCATTGCACAGGTATAATACAAATTAAAAATAAAAAACTGATATATCTTATCTTGTATTTTCGTCTTTGTTGATGTTTTGGTGATACTTTGTATAATCTGAAGGACATTTCCGCGGAGAATGTCTCTCTCATGTTTGAGTTATCAGAGGCATTTAATGCTTTGACACTCAGGCATGCTTGCATTCTCTATATTCTGGAAAACTTTGACAAGCTGAGTAACATGCCATGGTATGTCCATCAGTCTCATTTCATTGTCACCTTGCTTGTGTTTGCTACTATTTCTGATCTTTCAACTAATTGTGGAAATATGGAATGCAGGTACTGTCAGCTGATCCAACGTATTTTACCAGAGACGCGAATTTACTTTGTAAGAGCGCTGACCAGACCTGTCCATTCTGAGCCACAACGGTAGGAGCTTCAGCTTCAGTTTTGATATTTTACTAATTGTTGACGTAAGGTGTACAGAAATTGATTAGAGATCGGAAGAGCGACAGTCCATTAAACAGAGGGACTATTTTGTTATTTTTACCTGGAAGCTCATGTAATTTCCCATTTAATACAATCTCCAGGTTAACTTCGTAGTTTTATTTGGACCACTTGCTAAAAATCATTTCGCTTGCATTTGCCAAATTCATGGGCGGGGAATTTCGTCCGCTGGAACAGAGATAGTAAACACTAGACATTATCGAGCAAAGCAAAACAAATGGCCGGGTTTTAATGTCCTGTAACATTTTAAACCCCCACCTATTTGCAAAAAATGGGTACCGAGGGTTTCTGAAGTTGGTCTAAGCCCCTATTAGAAATCTATTCTTTGATTATTTTTATTTTTATTTTTATTTTAGTTTTTTTAGACAATCTATCCTTTGATTTTGATATAGGATGAAAAAGATTTCTTACCAACTAAACCCTCATGTTAATAACAAAAATTTTCAAGTACTGGTCAAATATGCTTCCGATCTGGAGCGACTCTCTAAATGAATTAATTAAAATTAGGTAATTGGCTTTTTCATCAGTGAGTGTCAGCTGTCAGTTTAGCAGCATTTGTTTTCAAGTCAACAGATGTCATAAGATTGAAAATGTTTTATTGCCAAACACTTATGTTTTATCTGGCATGCCACGTTACATCTCTGGCATGCCGCATAGGCATATTCTTAGCGGTAAATTATTACTCGTCATAAGGTGCCATATGAACGGTACTATAATGGGCTTACATATCTATTATGTTAACCAATAAAAAGAATTTTTGTTCCTTGCCACATTTCCTCCTATTGTGATATGTGGCCATACAGGAGGGGGATTGTGAAATAGGAATAGGTTCTGTTCTTGAGAAAATGAGTGATGGGATTAGTGTACGTGTAGATTTTGGATGATGTGTAGATCATAAATGTGATTCATTTTGTGACTATGAGTCTTCCTCATTGTATTGTATTGTATTGGTTTTCATGTAGATTGGTTTTCATTTTGTGATTAGTTTTTCTGTATTGTATTGTATTGGTCCCCCCAACCCCCTGGTCCTTAAGGACACCATTTATGGTGTCCAAAAGATAGTATGGCAGCACACCATTAAGTGTGTTGGGGGGCACACTGTCTTTTGGACACAATAGAGTGTGCCCCCATGTGCTTGTAATTTTGTTCAAAGTTAATATTCAACCTCACGACTTCATTTAGTAGCTGTTTGATTCTCATTATTGATATTGGTTTATAATGAGAAATTAATAATGATATAAAATGAGTGGTGTAGATTTAATAAAAGTTTATTCAACGAGACATTCTCGCTCTCTCAACCGATTGACATGTGTAAACACAAGGAGAAGTGATAGCGGGGAAATGTGATTATTTTAATTGATTTATGCAACAGGATGGCATGACGTGTTGACCTCAGATCTTTATTCAGTGAATGAGAAACTTTTTAGTTTTCCTTTAGTCAATATAGATGTTTTTCTTACAGGAGGCTTGAAAAAAGATTATGAAATAATGGTATTATTTATCAAAATTTATTACTTCATCCCCTTTATATAGATCACTTGTCATTTTTTGTTCATCTCAATTATATAGTCTTGTTTCCAAGTTGAAAAGTTAACTTTTTGTTACTTTATCAATATACCCTTCTTTAATTTAATACCTTCTTTAATTTCGGATTGTCCTGAATCAATTACTACTAGTAAATTCCAATTCTTCCTGGGGAGCCAAGGGAAAACAAGGAATACAACTACTGTGGCTTGCTTGTTTCTCCATGCTACATCCATGCCTTTGCGTGCAACCTCTAGCAGAACTGCCATACTCGAACGATGTGGCAAGAGCTGCCAAAACCACGTTAAAACTTTTCAACAGATATACGATGAACCTTGGAGCATTAGCAAAAACCGCAGAGAAGCGGCGCCTAATTTCACATATGAATCAAGCAACCTATGGCATGTTCTCTATGAAAATTTTCAAAAACTTCCAGGAGGTGAATTTCCAGTCCCATGTGAAAGCATGAATGCACACTATATGTATTTTCAAATCCACGTGGCCTGCATCCATGCTCCCACGTGGGACGAGAAGTGTCGGGTTGATATTTTCTGTATGTAACCTAAAGTTTTGAACATGTATGTTACAAGATTGCACTCAAGAATAAATAATATTCGAACTTTTTTTTTATGAACATACAAGGAGGTCCTCAGAAAAAAAAAATAAAACATAAATAAAGAAATAAAAATAAATAAATAAATAAAATATAATAAAATAAGAAGAATTGGCGAGGTCAGATTTGTATGAATATTTAGCAACCAGTATGGAATTCAACAATTTCCATCTACAGGATCAGAATCCCAAGTTCTTCATGCCATGATCCCTAATTCTATAGAAAAACTATATGCAGCACAACAAAACCTCAAACAGGACAGACGAAATACAAAGGACTAGTCGCGGGGAAACCAAAAAAAAAAAAAAAAGGATTCTCAACCAACCTATGTGCTATGGAAATAGAATGAAATCCCGCAACGTTACAACAAACACGTTACTTATCCACTATAGTAGAACATATATTACGAATTCAGAAGGTATTTTCCTTCATTACAACTTTTTCTTGACGTCTCGAGACCCAAGTAGAAATTCATCTAGCAATAGTAGGAGTGCACGTGGAATCGTCTTTGTTTTGCCAGCTCTTATTTATGCTGCATGCCTGGAACGAGCGTTCAATCTGAAGAACATCCGTAGCTTCCTTTTCCAGCAGCGAACAGTACTTCCTGAACGTCTGCAGAGTGACGTGAAGTTGGAAATCAAGTCCAAATAAAAATTTCATCTCCAACTTGTTCAACTCTGCTGTGCTGATGCCTCCCACTCTAGCATAATAAGCATTATTGAAGAATCTGAAACATATTTTAACTAGAGTTAGAAGGTTGCCAAGGCAAATACACAAATTTGATGAATTCACTTCTGGGAAACTTACGCATCATCCATAAATTTTGCTGCCACCATCACACTGGTGATTATAATTCGATGAACGCTGAGGGTTGTTAAGTAAATATTTGTGTGTTGAACAAATCTATCAACGTATACGTGTGCAATAACAAAGCACGATGGGCTGCAGCGTGAATACTTGAAAATGCGATCAACATATTGACGAATCCCCAAAGAAGGTGCTCTTACACCATGAAATATTGTGATAGTATCTTTGGTATTTGTGGCCTCCAGTATCCTTTCATTTCTCTGAACAGACCTCTCAAGAAGTGTTGAGAAAAGTGATAGAACTCGGGGGTTTCCAGAATTTTCGCTCCCTGATTCTTTAAGCCCCAATTTTGCGAACTCTTCTAAGTGTACAGTCTCGTTATTGATTACCAAAGTTCCCATGATCTCAAAAATTCTGCAAAATAATTTCGAGTCATTCAATGTCCCTGGATCACAAATAGAGGCTACTCTGAGTCTCTGACTATTTACAAATCAAAGATGTCTGCTAAGTGAGTAATTCTCGAAAAAAAATCCAGGGGTTCTTGCAATGGTTTCACTCCTTAAGTTAAATATATTTATGGCAACTATAATTATAAACAAAAGCGTGAATAGGAAGTTCTTATATCCAACATTTATAACCAGGCATCTTCTGTACCAAATTTCAGGCCCTTACGGGATAAGCCTTGTGTCATTCTGGCAAATAAAAAGATAAAATAACAACAGTTTCTCCCTGAACCTATAGACCAGATTGATAAATCCAAAATGTGCAGTTCAATTCTCAGATATACATAGTCTCATAGTAAGAGAAATGGTTAAATTTCCGGCATTTTAACTAAGAACAGATGTTTGCAAATGAGTATACCTCATGACAAGAATCTTAACAAAGCTATACAACCTTGACAGCAAGTGCACAATTGAAATTTTATTTTAGTCCACAAAAAAAATAGTAAGTGCGTGAATGGATGCAAAATCTACATAAGCACCATCACAAATTTATCTAATATAAGTGGTATTTTATAGTTTTCCTAAAAGAATAAGTACTAATGTGGCATTTGGCATTTACATCCATTAATAAGACTGACAGCAAACTAAACCTTATAGTCAATACATTTTAGATAGGCTATATGATGATGATGATTATTATTATTATTATTGTTATTATTATTATTATTCACTACTTCACACAATTCAGAATTGCATCTGTTCAAAGAGGTCCAATAAAAGCAAATCTTTTAGCAACCACATCAGAACATTATATGACATTGTTGAATGGCCCAGTCTCACTTCAATCACTAGTTTCTTGAATTAAAGTACCCAGCTTCACAAAATATGAACACAAAATGTCCATTACTCCATTATCTACCATCATGTCTCATATTAGCACTGGTAATCCTTGACAGTCAATGTGTAGGGTGTTGCTTGAGAATTTACCACATGTTATTCATCACAAGTGCTCTGAATTCACGTGTCTTATTGTTGGATCATTTTGGATTTAATGAACCTTGAGTTCCATAAATGATCTAACAATCAACATAAATTAACAACAAAAGCGGTATACAGATAATCCAAGTTCATGGATCCAGCCTACATGAGCTCAATTGCTGAAAATGAAGAAAATTAAAGCCACATCAACAACCAATGATTGAACTCCATATATCCCAAAAATGGGGGAAAAGAATTTTTTTTTTTTTTTGGCTCTAAAAGGCATAAATTCAATCAATAACAAGCGTAAGGTATCAACGAAACTCTTGTCATTATAGATATCCAAAATTCATGAAATCCAGCTACTGAAAACAATTAACAAAGGAGGAATCGACTTCTATTGTACACAGTATAAAGAGAACCCATGAACACCAGGAAATCAAAGCACGAAAAAAACGCATCACAAAAGATAAAAAAGGAAAAAGATCCCAAACTTCATCAACATATCCAAGCGCATCCCTACAAAAGAGAATTTCAAGAAAATACCAGAAGAAAATCAAAGAAAAATCAACGGAAAGAAAATCTTACACTAAGTTCTTGAGAGATCTGGTTCCTCACTTCTTGAATCTTCTACATGAGCCTCACAATGTTGTGACCATTCCCTCTTTGAGGAATAGAATCAAACACTACAAATACATTTCGGATTCATTCTCCCACTAATTACAAAATGTCATGGTTATAAATTCTATATCAGTAGCATATTATCTTGAAATACCTTCTCTCTCTCTCACACACAGAGCCAGAGGTTTATTCAATGAACAAGTAAGAAATATGCTACCCCTTTCACTTTGGCTTTCTTTTAGGTCACTTCACATTGAAAATAAAAACCCACCTATCTCTCTCTCTCTCTCTCCTCTCTCTCTCTCTCTCTCTCTATAGGTGTACCTAAGGCCAGCAGTGTGCATATATGTATTTTTTTGTATTGTATAGTGATTTTTGTTTCATTATTGGGTACGAGTCATAAGCACTTCACATGGAAGCTCCTTTTTTTCTATCTCTGTCGACGCGCAGTGATGTGTGGATGTTGGAAGGTGGTGTCGGTTGTTTATTTTATTCGCCATTATTGAGTAAATAAAAAGCTCTTTAAATTCTCTTGGCGGTAGTGGACCCCACAAAATTTGCATTGACAGTCTCCATTTTACTCTTTCATTTGCAAGTTAGTCGTTGACTTTTCACTTTAGTTTAATAAATAACCAATCTTTAACATACAAATCTACAATGCTTAATCGAGTTATTTGATCCTTATTTAAGTTATCCTCACTTGTAAGATCCCCAATTTTATTTAGAAAAATTCGCTGTTTAACTTCATGAAAATATTTTTGCATATTCCGCAAAAACTTAAAGAGAATGATTATAATCACTCGCAAAAAATTAATGGCTTGTTTGGTACATTTTATTTTTATAATTTATAAATTCACCTACCATAATTTGTCTGTTGATTTGACAATTACTCAACAATCACCACATTTTAAACTTTAATTAAATATTTATCACTCATTTCAGCTCACTATAAATTCCCTTTATAAATTGATTTTATAAATCTAACTAAACGGGTTCTACTATGACACTGCTAAGAGAATTTTTATCACATTTATCTTATTTGTTTTTTTCCTCTTATTTATTTATTTATCATCATCATCAAGTTAATTTCAATAGTGAATGATTGAACATTGAATTTGATGTTACTTATTAACAAACTTTAATATATTTCGCACTATTATTGTTGCTGATGAAGTCAGTCTGACACTTATTTTCCTTCTTTCTTGTTCTTATTAGAGCATGCACATGGGTGGTGTTAAAATAAGTTGTTAGTTAACAACTCAAAAAACAACCTATATCGGTGGTGTTAAAATTGTTGCTAAAAGCATTTAATTTAACAAGTTATTAGTTTTTTTGTTAAAGTTAACAATAAACTTAACATTTTATGTAGTATCATTTCATTATTTTTATTTTAATTAAATTGGGATTGGCCCACACTTTGACTATTGAATTAATAATTAAATTTAACACTTTTAGTTCGAATCACCAATGTTACACATATTAATAGTTAAATTTAACTTATTTAGGTGTCCTTTAATAATTTAACTTGTTTAGGTGTCCTTTAATAATAACTAAAAATTCTATTTTTTACTTATGTGAATAGTTATTTTTAATACTATCAATGTTGATGCTCTTAGTAAGGATCGTTTAATACTTTAAAAGTAAATCAAGAATTAAGTTTGTGATGAGTTGGGATAAATTAATTCAATTCCTAAAGTAACGGTAGGTAAAAGTATGGTGGTCATCAATAAATTTAACTCGTTTCATCATTATTACAGCTCCCATTTCCTCCTCCTTTTGTTTTAATCTTTTTTCATAGAGTCGGGTTTATTTCTTAAATCACTTTCCTTCTATTATCAAAAAAATTTACATTTCTTTTTGTGAACCAAAAAAAAAAAATTACATTTCTTGTTATTCAAATAATAATAATAATAAATTTCTTGAAATAATACTTTTGAAAATATATTTGACACTATTAGATAAGTAAAGATAACCGTTTAGAATATATTTGAATCATAGTCGTTCCTATCGACTTGTAATTTTGAACTCTAGAGTTTATCATTTTATATATATATATATATATATTGAAATTTATAGAAAAGAATTCTATCTCTCATTACGTTATTTTATTTTATTATTTATTTACCTTGGGAGAATTTTATTCCCACCACACAAAAAGGACAATTATATTGTCACTACAACATTTAATTATCCCACCACATTTTAACCCCACCACAAATAAAGGTGAAAGTTGATATTCACACCACAATAAATTTACCTTTAACCCACATAAAATAAAATGAAATTTAGCAAAGATAGAAATTAAAACCCAAATCTCATCTTGATATTTGTTCACACCATTGTGAGACTCTATTGCCATTATCTTCAAAGAATGAAGTCGTTTGTACTTTTCACCGTTTTTTAATTTCATTCCATGGACTACTGATTTTGAATAATCTTGTGTTTCTTTTTTAATTCTTGGATAGATTGAGATTCGAGATTTCATCTCTATTGACAGAGAATCTCGAGGAGATAACCTCCACTTATCCACCAGAACTTGCAACTACTACCACCACCACTGACGCTGTCTTTGTCTCTGATCCCGCCCCCAATAGTTGCACAAGGCTAGCGAGGTATATATTTTTGAAATTAAAGAAAATCACATTCTTTGTTTATGCTAATAAAAATTCTGTAGACGTGATTTTTATTTTTCTCAAATTTCAGGGACCACACCCTTTGTAGTTGACAAGCCATGGAGTTATATGAACGACTGAAGGTAGCCATAGAGTTATGAATAATTGAAGATCAAAACAAAAACCACCAAAAAGATTGGACGGTATCTGTGCTAAACACCCGCCGGAAATCTTTGGTGATAAGAAAGGAAAATATAAAAAATAAAAATAATAGATTGATGTGGTGGGGAAATTAAAAAAAACAATGTATAATATATATAATATATTTAAATGAAGGTTGTTAGTGTAATTTCGTTTAAGGTCATTTAAGTAAATATGAAGAAATACAAAATTTGTGGTGTGCCAATTAATTATTGTAGTAGCAATATAATTACCCAATTATTTATTATACCACATTTTTTACATTACTAAATTGACCATTATTAAATTTACCTAAATAACCACACTTTTAATTCATCAAAAGAATTAATAAAAATAAAAATAAAACTTATGTACACCACAACCTCTCATCTCCACCACCATGTAGTTTTTCACTCCACCGCCACCGCCAACCGTCACCTCCACCTCCACCTCCAAACTTCCCCTTCTCACCGCCAACCGTAATTTCACCACTACCTTCTCTTTCTTGTCTCAACCACCACCATTCTCGTTCTTCTTTCCATCACCACCACCCCCACCATCACCATTTTCCCTTTGTCACCGCCATCATATAGTTTCTCACCGCCACCAGTGGGCCACCGCCACCGTCACCTCCATTCAGTTTCTTCATCAATCTTTGGCTTTGACTTTCAAGGATCTCAATCGGAGAACGGCCCGTCCTAGTAGGTGAATGGCCACCTCCACCTCCATTCCATTTCTTCGCCACCGCCATCATTTAGGTGAATGGCCCGTCCTAGTAATATTTTCATCATCCTCGGAGCAATCGCTGTCACTATTAGATGAAAACTATTCATCTTCCTTCCCAAAAAAAAAAAAAAGAGGTAAAGGTGATTTTGTCAATAAGATGTGGTGTAATTATAAAATTTATTTATGTTTTAAGTGGGGTGTGTTTAGAATGTGGTGTGGGAATAAAATAATGTGGTGGGAATATAATTTCCCAAGTTAAAAAGGTAGAAATTAATTAGAAAGGCTATGGATATGATTTTTGGGATTTAGTTAAAAAAAGTCTAAAAAATTAAGATATTGGTGAAAGT
>CAVNYN010213326.1:15518-27144 GCA_963692815.1 Nyctanthes arbor-tristis
ACCATTTTCCCTTTGTCACCGCCATCATATAGTTTCTCACCGCCACCAGTGGGCCACCGCCACCGTCACCTCCATTCAGTTTCTTCATCAATCTTTGGCTTTGACTTTCAAGGATCTCAATCGGAGAACGGCCCGTCCTAGTAGGTGAATGGCCACCTCCACCTCCATTCCATTTCTTCGCCACCGCCATCATTTAGGTGAATGGCCCGTCCTAGTAATATTTTCATCATCCTCGGAGCAATCGCTGTCACTATTAGATGAAAACTATTCTTTTTCATCTTCCTTCCAAAAAAAAAAAAAAATTAAGAGGTAAGGGTGATTTTGCCAATAAGATGTGGTGTAATTATAAAATTTATGTTTTAAGTGGAGTGTGTTCAGAATGTGGTGTGCACTCCCGTTCACCAATTCACTGATAGGTGAACTTACACCCCCGCCTACATGAGGCGGGGATTGGTTTCGTGACCCACATGTGAGCCACAGCCATGTAGGCAGGCAGAGCAATCACTGCCCCCCAATGTAGGCGGGGCGGTGTAAGTTCACCCACCAATGTGTTGGTGAACATTTTTAATACAGTCCCGTTCACCCACCCACTGGTGAGTGAACTTATACCGCCTCCGCCTACATGGAGAGCGGTGATTGATTTACCCACATATGGTGGTGGAAATATAATTCTCCTTTACCTTGATCTACAAGTAGGTAACAAATGCTAGAGTTTTGGGGAACATTGACATTTGACAAGCATAACAAAGCAATAATAAAAGTATTGAAAAATTTCACCTGATCTTCGAATTCGATGTTAAAATAAGTGTCTCTCACAATGATGCAGGCCTTATTGTTTGTGAAGTCATCCCATGTGAGAGAATGTTCATTTTAACAACTAAACATAATGAGCAGGTGACCCAAAAAAAACCTCAAAAGAGAGCTAATCTCGAATGCAAGACATGCAAGTATTTATTTACCATTACATCACAAAATATTGATCGTTTCTTTGTCTTTGCTACATATATGCACATAAATAGAATCTTTCCGTTTAAAAAGAAAAGAAAAGAAAAGAAAAATGGTCAATAGTAGGTAGCCCCGCTCAATTTTAGGGTGCCCTATGTCACCTTCCGGTCATGTCGTCCAACCTACCGTGCACCATGGCCATGCCGGCGTGCCTTTGATTGTGCCGTCTCGTACGCCAGTCACGCATCTCGGCTATGCTTGTGTGCCGATGTTGGTGTTGTCCCGTGCACGGGGTGTGACACCTAAGACATGCAAAGTGGGCCTGAGTTGAAGTTGACCCATCCGACGACGCTTGTGTTATATATTGTGATTCTTACTATTTTTGTTAATGCAAATTATAAGTCTAATAACTAGCAAAAGTTTTCATCTCAAAGACGAATACTAAAAGCTCCATAAGTTCGTTGTGGAACTCCCAAATGAGACACACCCCTTCCATCTCGACAAACAATTTCGTCCGAACCTAATAATCTATTATTAAGTTTGTAATCTACCTCACATTTTATTTTATTTTATTTTTGAAAAATGTCATATCTTATTTTGATACAACTATAAGGGTTCCTCCGCACCCAACCCCCAAAAAATATAATAATAAATAAAAACAATTGAGCGTTTTAACCAATTCATCTCTACAAAATCACGTGATATAACACCAAAATGCCTAAATTCACCGGACAATTATATATTGTTCATGTAGAAGTTTGAGTATAAACTTTGGCCTTAGGTGCAATGACACTATCAGCAATATAGTGTGACAACGACTAGGGAAAATTGCACTTTATGCCCTTAATCTTTTCAAAAAGTGAATTTGAATACTCTAAGCTTTCATTTTTAACATGTTACGAAGTCCTTCCTCTTTTGGTTAAATTGGCATCCAAACCTTTTTGACGATTTCCTTAAGGTCAATCATTGACCTTCTTTTGATTTAATTTAGATTTAAGTTATAACATACACTTTCAAAATTACTTAAATTTTTAAATGAAGGTTAAATATATATGGAATTAATAGAGGTACGGAGTAAAAGAAAATCTTCAAATACCATCTATTGATACTATTATAATATCACCAGTATCATATGAAACAATAAAATATCAACATTATACCTCTTAGTACCACGTCACCTCTCCATTCCACCACCTCATTTGAAAGTATCATGGTATTATTATAAGAAACTAATATGTATTAATGGACTAAAATAATTCAAAGGTCATTTACTTAAGCTTGTTTTCACCAAAGATTATAGAGACTTTGTTAATCCATCACTTTAAAATAATCCGATTTTTACATTAAATTAATATAAGTTATATCCGCTTCATTACACCAAATAAACAGTGTATGTATTAAAAATAATATGTCAAGTTTTGTTTGAGGGAGGGGCTAGCATGAGGATGAGAAAATGGAAAAGAAGATTTGGCATCCATTCCCTGGACAGGACCGGAAAATGTTTTATCACGTATCTATCGTGAAGTGCACCAATGCATGATAATACGAGATAAATACGTGATAAAATAAAGACGTAGTAAAGCGTCGAGTATAAGTAAGATTTATACGAACTTTTTAAAAGAGAGTTTATGATAAATAACTTTGGTTGTTGTGTGCACCACTTAAATTTATGCTGCTAAATAAGCCACCATCCTGGCGACCCCAACAGATGGGGTCCCATGTAGGAGCGACAGCTGGAAAATGGAAGAGAATATAAAATGTGCAAAATAATAGTCATAAAAAAACCATGAAATGAGTCATGAGAGTGACCATGCTGATTAGATATACCTCTTAAATAATAATGGCATCCTAACCAGATTTCATAATGCACCAAAAACAAAATGAACTTTTTTTTTTTTTTTTTAACTTTTTATGGACGCATATTACGTTGTTAAGAGTATGTATTTGTTTAAAATATTTAGTGCGAGTGTGTATACACACACATCATCGTTATTAGTTGAAGGAAAAAGATATTAATTAATTAATTGGATTTTACACTCTAGGTCTCTAAACTTTCTACTTCTACCTATTTTGTCCTTATCTTTTTTTTTTTATCTAGGGTCCCCAGTCTTTTACTCCCTCCGTACCACAAATATAAGTTGATAGGTATTTTCACACAAATTAAAAACGAATAATGTTATGTAGCACAGTGATACTTGGCACCAATCTACGTTGCAACTAATGTAGCATTGAATGATAAGTGAAATTAAATAATTGAATAAATGACCCACTTGATTTAACTTATCATTCAATATCACTCTGATATAGTGCCAAACACCAGTAGTGCTAAATAGTATTGCTCAATTACTTAACTTATTTTCTCCAATAATTTGATACCTAGGTAGTTTAAGTGATGCAATAGAAGAATCACGACCTCATGGTATTATGTTAATTTGATTTGAGCATCTCCAAAAGCCTCTTTATTTTAAAAGATCATATTTTATTTTTTAGTGAGAATCTTTAAATTCAAATAGGGGAAATCATAACATTCTCTAACAAACTCTTTTAACTCTTTATTTTACTTTTCTCAAGAAACATTTATTTTAATATTCATATTTTTGTATCTCAATGACCAATAGAATTGAATACAATTTTGTTAAACTACGAAAGGAGTATTGAAACTTGTAGCTGTTAAATTTTATAGAACGTATATGGCTCTCCAAATTTAGAGAGCTAAACCTTACTCTCTACTTTTAAAGTTTATTTAGAGAGTTTGTTGGAACTTATTTTATATATTCACTCTCTAAAATAAAGAGTATTTTGATTTAAAATAGTCTCTTTGAGATGTACTTAAAATATGTATTTGTTTAAAATATTTAGTGTATATAATACACACACACCATCACCATTATTAGTTGAAGGAACAAGATACTGATTAATTCGATAATTTACACTTTGGGTCTCTAAACTTTCAACTTTTACACTATTTTGTCCTTATTCTTTTTTATCCTATGGGGTCCCCCTCTTTTACTCCAGCCGTCCTGCAAAGATAAGACGATAGATATTTTCACACAGATTAAGAAATAATGGTTAATATAGTTAAAACATTTAATTTTGCATACACACATATATATTTCCATTTTAACCCATCTTCTTAATTAATAATTTGAAATTAATTTCAGTGAATAAAGTCGGAGTATTATTGAAATGAGTATAATAATAATCAATTTGTGGCGACTAAACTTCTAGAGAGCGAAGTTTATGGTTCATTGGGAATCTAAAGGGCCGGTTGAAAGTGCCATTGTAGAATGGATAAAATTGCATAGCTTATTTTCTCCAATAATTTGGTACCTAGGTAGTTTAAGCGATGCAATGTTGGAGTAGAATTGCAACCTGATGGTATTATGTTAATTTGAGTTGTGACATGGTGTTGTGATATACCTATACCAACTTTGACCAGTTGTGATATATATATATATATTCAAGTAACAATAGTATTTTTTACTACAATTTGTGGATCGTGAAGAGGGTGACTCGAAAGCGGGTAAAATAATCCGATTACAGTAAGGGTATGTTTGATACGCAAAGATGGAAAAGAAAATATTTTCCAACTTTCATAGAAAACATTTTACTTAAGGGGAGGTGAGAATTGATTTTCTAGGAAAATGAGGAAAACTATGCTTAAAAGAATTGTACCATGAAATTTCAATTTCATTTCCATTTGCCAATCAAACGCACAAAGATGGAAAATTTTTCAGGAATTTGACATTTTCCAAGGAAAATATCTCCAATCAAACACGCTCTAAGAGAGTATGTGTACTATTATGACAAATTCTTTGGTCAGTCACAATCTTATTTGTTGTTATTTTTTCTGAAACCGAAATTCCTTTTTTCTAAATAAATTATATTTAGATGTCTAAAAACTTCAAATTTCACAGGGTAAAAAAAATGGGACATTTGCCCGTCATAAATAGTACTATAGCATGCACTGTGTTACCAGTTGACAGCGGAATAACATGCATGCTACCATAGGCGAAGCTAGTATTAGACGAGTACGATCCATGGACCGCACTCAACTCCATAGCGGCCCACTAAAAATGAGGCCTGACCCCACTGGATCTAACCTTAAAAGCCCACACTTTCTAAAACATTTTAACATTTTTAATCCCTTGAAATGTCTGTCAAGGAGTACAATATTAACCATCTGCACATCGCTTGGTTCATGCTCCTTTTATATAGAAATTACTTCATCAATTCTCACTAAGAAGTCGATGTGAGACTCTATTCTTTTATAGTAAATTCCTTTGTTGGTTCCCTGGGACTCTACAATTCTACACCCCCTTCCCATTTTTCCTAATTGAATCGATAAACTGGAGAAAGGCTACATTCTAATCAATCCAAAATTTCATCCCTCGCGTTTGAACATTGGTGATTAAAGGTAGATGGATAACTATTAGCAAGCATCTCATCCTGGTGAAACCCTAATTTTTAGTTACAGTTTTAATTTGAAAATTGTTTTTTTGGTTTAATATTAGAAATTTTAAGTAGTAAGATGATTATTTATGCTCTATTTCTTAAAATTTCGGCCCGACTACCTCCCCGCCAACATGAATTTTTTTTTACTGCACTTAACAAAAATCCTGGCGACTCCCATGCACGCTACACATATGTCGGACTTTTTCGTTTTTTCTTTTTTTTCTTTTTTTTTGGCATTTGCTTCTGATCTGATTTATGATGTCACACGTCTGGATTAATCATTCCCCAAAGAAAAATACCCATATATAGTCCCCGATACATCTCAAACAAGCCCATTTATTTGGGCCCATTTATTAAATCTTTTATGGCCACTCGGATCTTGGAAAACTCCGACCTCTCCCCCCTTTTTGTATTCAGTTCCCCTCCAATTGAAAACGGTTCTTATCCCTCTGATTAGGGCTATTAATTTTTCTAATCTTCGATCTCGAGTGGCTGCTTGCCGAGGTTTTGTTTGCGAGTAAGTTTTATCATTCTCTCTGGTTCTGAATCATTTTCGTTTATAGTCACTTCACGGAATTATACTCGTTTTGTCTTGTGTTGAATTTTTATTATTTATGTAAATTGTGGGTTTATTATGAGTGAGATTCTCTTTTTACTGCATTTCTAGTATTGGTTACAGTTAAACGAGAGTAATTGATATTTTTGCTAGACCTTTTCTGCTTCGAAATTGAGTTAATGAACAACTTGCGGTGTACGTGCTTTTGGAATTTGGGGTTATTGCTCCCTGTTTGATAGAAAAATACCAATCACCAACGAATTATTTTGATGCTTAGGTTTTTGCTATAACTAAATTTTCTAGAGAGGACTTATTTAAGCGTATTGGTTTTATTATGTAAATTAGCAGAAGGAAGTATTCAGAAGAAAAAAAAAAAAAAAAGGTTTGTGGTGACCATGTTCTTTTCCTGTTTTCAGGTTTCTTTGACATGGAATCTGCAAATTTGTCTGTAAAATTGTGGCCACCTAGCTATAGCACCAGGCTAATGCTTGTGGAAAGAATGACAAGGAATCTTACGACTCCGTCCATTTTGTCTAGAAGATATGGTGTCTTGAGTAAGAAGGAAGCTGAGGAAGATGCCAAGCAAATAGAAACTGTGGCTTTTGCTACTGCAAGCCAACACTTTGAGAAGGAGCCAGATGGTGATGGAAGTTCAGCAGTGCAATTATATGCCAAAGAATCAAGTAGGCTTATGTTGGAAGTTATCAAAAGAGGCCCTACTGCAAAGGAGGATGGGGGAATAAACATATTAGGTAAAATCAAGAAATCTCATGATAATGTATTTGACATATCTGGAGATCCTCGGATTGACATCAGTGCCGAAGATGCTGGGAAATTGCTGTATCCCCTGAAAGATCCTAGTAATAAATATACGAAGATATGCTTCAGCAACTGTAGTTTTGGATTGGATGCAGCACAGGTTGCTGAGCCAATATTATCATCCATAAAGAATCAACTGATAGAAGTAGACCTATCCGATTTTGTAGCTGGAAAATCAGAGAGTGATGCACTTGAAGTCATGAATATATTTTCGTTAGCTTTGGAGGGTTGTGATCTCAGGTCCCTTGATCTGTCAAACAATGCTTTGGGTGAGAAGGGGGTCAGGGCATTTTCTGCTCTCTTGAACTCTCAGCATAATTTGGAAGAGCTGTATCTTATTAATGATGGCATCTCAGAGGAGGCTGCAGAAGCACTCTTGGAGCTAATTCCTTCGAGTCAGAGATTGAAAGTGCTTCAGTTCCACAATAACATGACAGGGGATGAAGGGGCAATCGCCATATCTAAACTTGTGAAGAATTCTCCCTTGCTAGAGGATTTTCAATGTTCGTCGACTCGGGTAGATTCTGTGGGAGGGATTGCCTTGGCTGAAGCACTCGGGTCATGCACCCGCTTAAAGAAACTTGATTTGCGTGACAATATGTTTGGTGTTGATGCTGCACTTGTTATGAGCAAGACTCTATCTGCATTTCCTGACCTATCTGAAATCTACCTCAGTTACTTGAATTTGGAGAATGATGGATCTATTGCTCTAGCGAATGCCCTCAAGGAATCTGCTCCATCACTGGAAGTTTTAGATATGGCTGGAAATGAAATCACTGCTGAAGCTGCTCCTGCTTTGGCTGCATGTATAGTTTCTAAGCAATTTCTTACCAAATTAAACTTGGCTGAGAATGAATTGAAGGATGAGGGTGCTATCTTGATTGCTAAGGCACTGGAGGAGGGCCATGGCCAATTATATGAAGTAGATATGAGCACTAATTCAATAAGAAGGGCTGGTGCTAGATGTTTGGCCCAGGCTGTTGTAAGCAAACCTGGATTTAAGCTGTTAAACATCAATGGCAATTTCATATCTGATGAAGGGGTTGATGAGGTAAAAGATATATTCAAGAATTCTCCTAGTTTGCTTGGTCCTTTGGATGAGAATGATCCCGAAGGAGAAGATTACAATGAAGAGTCTGAAGATGCTGAGGGTAACGAGGATGAATTGGAATCCAAGCTCAAGGGCCTTGAAATCAAACATTAGGAATGGGATGGGAACACAAGGTGTGCCGGCATTCTTGGAATTACTTCATGGATTCAAGACTCATTCCAGTTCCAATGACATACAGGTTTGCAGATTGTGTTGCTACCGCACTGTGTAAGAGTAACATCTAGGTAGATTAGGACTTGGAAGCATTTTTTTCTTTTTTTTAATATTTTCGCTTTGAAATTCTATGCATCATTATCTGTTTGTTGTAATTCTAGTGTACCTGCTTCTGCTGTTCTCTGAGTAATGTTTTATACTTGCTTTTGTTTATCATTCTTGGGATCTATACGTTTTCTTCAGGCATTTCAAGATCTTTAGTTTGAAAATTTCTCAGGGACCTAGACAACAAATCTCACATGCCATATTCCCTAGATTAGTTTTGATATGAAGACCAGTATGTGGTCTCTATTATGGAGGCCACGATTTATTAGTAATAAAAAGCATGAGCCCACAAGTGAATTCATTCCTGTGGTTTCTCTAATGGTCTCCATATTAAAATCCTTTCTTAGATATACGAGAATTATTAGCTGCCAACATATTTGCTTACCGTGGACGACATATCTTCCCGACCAAAGCAAAAAAGAAAATTATGTTCTTTGCATTTGTACCTATCATGGAGATGAAATACTCCTTTCATCCTATAAAAATAAGTCTATATCAATCTTTTACGTAGATTAAGAAATGTAAACTAATGTGTTTGAAAATACAAAATTTATGTAAACTAATGTGTTTGAAAATACAAAATTTACACTTACTATCCTAATATATCTTTATTCAATATTGAATCACTTTTTACTTAATCAACATAGTCATTAATGCATTACAAATTTATTAGTAATTGGACTAAGGGCATATTTGAAAAAAAATTAATTGTTCAACCTCGTTTATATAAATGAACTATAATTTGGAACAAATAAAAATAGAAACTGAGTCTATTTTTATGGGACAGAGGGAGCATCAAGTTTCTCACTTGGATGCACTTAGAGCATCTCCAACCTTGGTGCTGTAAAAATACAACACCATTACTCTAAGATACAATACAACATATTCTATTTTAAAAAACATCTCCAATCCACCTATTCTATATCATCTCCATAACATTTTTTTTGATATTTTTCTTTAATATCCAACCATTAACGTATTCTAAAAAATAAATAATTACATAACGTATTAATAACCGAATGCAATTAAAGAGACTTTTATACAATTTGCATTAAAGCAAGTTTTATGGAATGTCATTTTCTTTGTTTTATGGCCTCGCAAATTAATTTTCTTTGTTTTGTTACGAATTAATACGTTGACAACAACCGAATTATTAGATAAAATAATTTAAACTGAAAAAATAAGGACGAAATTACTTGTCAACTACTTATAATTGAGTGTAATTATTATAATTTGAAGTTTTTAAATTAAATTTAGGACACACGGAGGCACCAAAGTAATCACTCTGCATATATGATGCAAGGCAGGTGAACTTATGTGATGTGCCAAAATTTTGTACCCGTAATTGATAAAGAATGGTGCTATAACTTTCTAATTGGTTGCTAAATGGATATATTTAGAAAAAAAAGGGGGTCCCTTTTCATTCAAAAGAAATGAAGTTGTAAGAAAGTTAAATTTCTCAAATAGAAAAGGACAATGTTGGTCCTTTTGATGTTAAGGTTCTAGTTAGTATTTTTAAACGGGCAAAAGAAAAAATGTGAATTAGAAATTTTAGTGTGAAAAGGTACGACCCGGTGCACGGGCGTATGAATCTTTATATAAGTATTATATAACTAAAAATCACAAGTGGCTGTAGTTTAGTGGTAAGAATTCCACGTTGTGGCCGTGGAGACCTGGGCTCGAATCCCAGCAGCCACATTTGTTTTCATTTTTATCCTGCTTATTCGTTTTAGCTCATATATTCATTCGTTTCCATTCCCAACTTGATTCTCTCTCCAATTCCATTTGTTTTACTAAACAAGGTTGGTTTGCTCCTTTTGGAAATCCCTTAAGATCCATCTGTAGTTTTACCAGTCAACGGTCTCCCTTAGAGAATATTAACTAGCCCTGGAGAATTTCACTTGCAATTCAACCCTGTGCCCGATTTGCTCTTCTTCAGCGTTAAGTTCCCTTTTCTGGGACTCCATAGATAATCGAAAAATTGGATCTTTTGTGGGTGTTATGTTTGATAATATGTCTAGTAGAGGCACCCAATTGAGCAAGGAGATTGAAGGAGTATTCTTTGCTTTCAATGAAGGGACTTGATTCTGTTGCTTATTCTCTTTTCCTACTGTTCTGGCAATCTGGATAATACCCTTCAGGTAGCACATCATTAATTTACAATTTCAAGAAACTTTGATAGGGATTTTGTAATTACATAAAGAACAATCTAGCAACATTTTCCTTAATGCGTTCCATTCCATGGACTGCCTTCTTTAGTTGGTATCTTTTGGCTTCCAATCTATGTCGCATCAAAATCGAATGTGTAGAGTGCCTATTTCAAAATTCATCTCCTGCGGTTCCAGTTAGTTTGTAATTAAAACTTCATGTCTTATGCATATATTTAATTAGAAAGAGAAGTATATAGATTGTAGAGAGAAAAAAGGTATAAGTAGGGGGAGGGAAGAAACGACATATCAAGTGGATCTAGCAGTTTTATCGATCACGTGTTATAGATAGCCCCGTATTTATAGAATTTTGACGTGTGCTCTTCCGATCTGAAAAATTTTGGGACCGGCGTGGCCCTCCCCCACTAGATCCGCCATAATATCAACTGTTTTCCACAAGGCTTCTTCAAGCCCTTGTCCCGGTTTCATGTCTTGATTGTTTGGAACTCTTTTGATTTCATTTAATAATGAAGTAATAGAGTTGCTTTCAAGAAGTGAAGATAATTTATATTGGTGAAGAGTAGCATGACTTTGAGTTGTTAATTCCCTCGTCAGGGCTTTGACGTTAAATTAGTAATTTCTTATTCAAGACTTTCAGCTTGCTAGGCATAGTCTAGATACCGGGTGCTTGTTATGTTGGTTTCTATACCTCTTAAGGAACAAATAATCACAGGAAAAAATGTGACTGTAGCTTAGTGGTAAGAATTCCATGTCGTGGCCGTGGAGACTTGGGCTTGAATCCTAGCAGCCACGTCTTTTTTTTTTTCCCTTTTTTCTTTCTTTTAATAAAAAAAAAAACATTCGTTTTTTTTTTTGGAAGAAGAAATCTTATTTATTAATAGAATCAGAATGAAGTACATCAACAATAATAGTAGGAGGTGATTGAAATAACAAATTAGGACCTTACATAGAACCAGCCGCTCTAGTAAGCGTATGAGCAACCTGGTTCGCAGATTTCCGAACACACGCGAACTCTATACTGTCGAGTTCTAGAACCAAAAGTTTACAGTCATCGAGAATTAAACCAAAAGGGGACAAGTCAACATTGGTGGAGCGAAGAGCTTCAAAGACTACCAATCCATCCATTTCAACTGTGACATGGGTTAACTGCATATCTTTTATCCAAGTTAAGGCCTCCCTAACTCCCATTAATTCAGCCACCGTCGCTTCATGTAAACCGCCCATGCGAACCATCTTTGCCCTCAAGAAAGATCCACATCGTCTGGCAAAACCAGCCCAAGTCCTACACAACTCTGACTAGCAAATGTAGCAGCA
>CAVNYN010213327.1:0-51811 GCA_963692815.1 Nyctanthes arbor-tristis
TTCCGATCTGCCTGATTTAAACATCGACGAAGCAAGGATTGCATTCAAACTTGACGACCAAATGTAAGATTCCGCAATTAGTAACTTCAATATGCAGCATTGTATATATGTGCTCGAAATTTGGTGAAGAAGGTACCTCCTTGTGTTTTAATTGACTTAACTGACTTGTATATTTTATCTAAAGGTTCAAATACATGGCTGTGTCCGATGACATACAAAGAATCATGCCAACAGACGGAGATCGTAGTACTAGGAGTGGAGGTCGAACTCTTGATTATAAAGAAGCCGTTTTGCTTACAAGTCCTGGAAACCCATCCTTCAAAGGTCAGGTCGATGACAAGTACCAGTACTCGTATGACAACAAAGATAGCTTTGTGCACGGGTGGATTAGCACTCAACGAGACGTAGGGTTTTGGGTTATAACACCAAGCTATGAGTTTCGTTGTGGTGGCCCAGTGAAGAATGAACTTACATCTCATGTTGGTCCGACCTCTTTAGCTGTAAGTGCATGTTTAATCTCACAAAAAGATAAATCTTTGATTTTAGTTATTAATTAACAACTTATTGAATTTTGTTTGAATTATCGACCTATAGGTATTCTTCAGTAGCCATTATGCGGGTCCAGATTTCGGAATTAGACTACGAAATGGGGAGCCATGGAAAAAGGTCTTTGGCCCTGTTTTTATGTATCTAAACTCAGATTCAGGGAATAAGCCAAGTAGACTTTGGGCGGATGCTAAACGACAGATGCGAAAAGAAACCCGAAAATGGCCGTATGATTTTCCAAGTTCTAAAGACTTCCCCCATGCCGATGATCGTGGTACTATTACCGGTCGGTTACTAGTCCGAGACCCTCATCTCAGTCGAGAACTCATGCTTGCAAAATTGACATATGTGGGGTTGGCTCCAGTAGGAGATGCAGGATCTTGGCAAATGGATGCTAAGGTAACAACTCATATAAATTGAATAATTTCTAAATTTTTTGCAAATACCAACATTTGATAAGGTTCTGTTTTTCACAATAATGTATTGAACTATTGCTTATTTTCTTAATAATATTATTAGGGCTACCAATTCTGGAATGAGACTGATGAAAATGGGTACTTCACAATAAAAGGTGTCCGAGAAGGAACTTATAGCTTGAATGCTTGGGTCCCCGGTGTGATTGGTGACTATAAACACAACGTTGATATCGTCGTTTCACCAGGTTAATTGATTTTAATCTCAATGCATACTGAATTTTATCTTTACAAGTTGAAAAAGGTTTCTTATATATGTAATATTTATGCCAAGAATGAATTTTATCTTTACAAGTTGAAAAAGGTTTCTTATATATGTAACATTTATGCCAAGAAATGATCTTGCCGTGCAGGAAGCCATATTCCTTTAGGTGATTTGGTATATAGTCCTCCAAGAAATGGCCCTACACTATGGGAAATCGGCGTCCCAGACCGAACTCCTTCTGAGTTTTATGTGCCCGATCCAGCTCCGGAGTTCGCCAACAGTTTGTCTATCAAACCCAAAGAAAAGTGAGCTCTCTAGTACGCAAAAATCATTCTTCTTTAGCTTAATTATCCGATTGATTTCTAATAAACACTTTCATTACCTTCAGACATCGACAATATGGACTTTGGGACCGGTATACTGATTTATATCCTAATCAGGATCTTGTGTACAATGTTGGAACTAGTAACTACACAAAAGATTGGTTCTATGCTCATGTCAATAGGTACTTTTTTTATAAATACCCACTTTAATTTTGTTCGTCATTTTGTTCCTTTATAACACAAGAAGTTAAACTGATTCTAATTTTTGACTCATGTAGGAGAACAGTTGGAGAAAATAATACAAAGAATTATGTACCGACAACGTGGCAAGTTTCATTTGATCTATCAAACGTCTTAACAACACAATCCTACACGCTCCGAATAGCTCTAGCATCCGCCAACTATGCCGAAATACAAGTATAGTTTGATATTGCTAGAACTTTCTTTTTCTCTCTTATATGCGATATGTGAATGTATTTTTTTAACATCAATTCGTGTCTTGTTACAGGTCCGAGTCAATAATCTGTATACGCAGCGCCCTCAATTTACTACGATGCGGATAGGCAAAGATAACGCAATTGCAAGACATGGAAGTCACGGACTATACTCATTATATAGCATCAACATACCAGGATATAAACTCGTGAATGGAAAAAATACAATCTACCTAAGGCAATCGAGAGGCAAGTTTCCTTTTATCGGCGTCATGTACGACTACCTTCGGCTTGAAGGGCCGGCGCCAGCCAATTAGTAGATTACATCAATTTTGCAGTTATATGCCTTTTACAATTTTTGGTAGTCCTGACCGGTAGACGAAAAATACATGTAGCTTCCCAACCACAAATTAATCGGGAAGGAGCAATTGTAATTGTGCTCAATTTATTTTCTTTTTATTCGACAATATGTTATTTTTTGTTTTAGTTTACACTTCACCAATGTATACCTTTTTTTATTACAAAGATTTTCTTATTTACTAGTTCATGTTATTTTTGTATAAATTAAATCAATAACTATCCCAAAAAAATATCATATTTATTTGATTTTTTGTTTATTTCTTAGTTGGGAATTTTTAGCTTAACTACTAGAATTTAAGGGCATTATTTGCGTTTTAAATAAAAAGTTCAGGTTACGTGAAGAGGTCGAATTTGAAATTAGAGATGTCAAGTCTAAAAGTTAAGTTGTAAATGACAATAAAAGTTGAAAGGTTAGAATTAGGGAGTGCCAATTTATTTACTTTTTGAAAGGCTAATAAACCAATTTATTTAACTTAACATCCAACAACTTTTTAATTCTCTAAGTCACGGCTCCAGATATTTTTTTTTTAATTTTAAATTCATATATATTTTCAATCAGTTTCAAGTAATGCTCATCTTTCCTCCTTTAGACACCATAAGTGCTAACCAACTACAGATATGAATGCACGTCTTGCACACCAAACTACTGATATGCTTTGATAGAGAGCTTTCTTTTTTCCTTTTTTCATTTTTAAATTGGTCCATATAATTGACTGATAGTGCAACACATAAGACTACTCATTTTTGTAGGGGAAAAAAACTTTGATATTAATTATACTATACATCAGACTTTTTAAAAGTAATTAAAGAAACCAACAAATACTGCACATCAGAATATTTATAGACTCTCGACGCTAAAAGTTGTCTGTTTTCTCAAGACGTGTGCTCTTCCGATCTCTTCAAAGTAATAATTATTACAAATGAATAGATGCAGATGGAATTTTTTCCCCAATTCTCCATCAAGCTTTATCAATCGAAAGATCACACAAAGCCAAAGGCCCAAAATTACAGTTCAACAAATTATTTTTTTTTTTATCAAAGGAAAACCATTTTTTGTTTGCATATATTCATTTATTGAAAAAGAAAGATGAAAGCAGCCGGACCCACTCCCCAAAAAAAAAAAATGGAAAATCTTTTCATATTACGCCATTAAAATTGACGATATTATTATTATTATTATTACTACTACTATTATTATTATTGTACGCCGTGTGAGGCACTGTCACGCCTCCACTATTTATACCAGTTAACAGATTTGAACGCGGAAGCTTTCATACAAATAGTGGGATGGGACGTACAAAACGAACAAATTGTTTCTTGTATTACATATGACAAGCCATAAATATTTATTTATAGAGAGAGGTTGACTAAAGTATATTCTCATAGCTCCAAGGATTGATTGCCTTCTATATGCAAAATTCTACTTCCGTCCGTAGGTATGCTCCAACTCCCGGTTTGCTTGGCAAATAACTAGCGTTCAATCATCTACAAGATTGGAAGAAACGGAAGTGAGTACAAAGTGCTTAGTGAATAACATGTATTGGCTCATGTAAAACAATGTTAGAGAAATCGCTTTTACTCACAAAGAGAATGATTTTGATGCACAAGTCAGGTCATCACTAGTTTAACCTCTACCCGTAAACTTGCAGGATTCAATGGTTCAAAATGACCACGATCACATAATATAGTAATAATACTACAAAAATTACCACATAGTAAGGTAAAATAGGTAAATAGCACCATTAGCGATACCCAGAAGTAAGAAACAATCATTTATCAAAAGCAATTGTGCACAATCAAGTATCGAATGCCAAAGCAATGAAGGAAAGTACGAGTTTAGAAAAGAGAGAGCCAAAATACGTTTTACTCACTTCTCAAAGATTCCTTGAATAATACTAAGTGGAAAAGTATCTTTAAAGTCTTGATGTTCCTCAATCAAAGTTGTTCTTTAAGTTAAAATCTTCATATATATGAAAAGGTGTCTTTTTCAAGTGTAAAATTAAATGTTTGGCAGGTTTTTAGGGTTGTTTTTCTCTTCACGATACCTTTGACAAATTTAATTATTTTGGGATAGAGAAGGTACAGATAGAGGGTTTGGAGAAATTTTGAGGAATTTCCTTATCTCTTGGCCTTATTTATAGTTGTTAGGATTTAGCTGTTTTTAATAAAGTTTTAAATTCCACCAATCACAGTGTGACAAGTGGCATAATTGGCACCATATGTTTTAAAGGAGTGATGTGGGTAAACGTGGTTCACTAGTTTATTGCTCAGAAAATCCTCATAATTTGTGTTGTCTTGTAATTAAGGCGCTGTACTTTGATTCATGTTACTTAGGAACCACATTCTTACTTTGGGTGCCATCCGAGTGAAAAAACTTGTAATCTTCTAATGCAATTCAAGTAATTATTTAATTATTTTCAAAATAACGATTATTTTGCTTCATTTATTTTTAGAATTTTAAAGAATGTTACAGGCACGGTCATAGTTTTATTGGAAAATAAAATACATTGAACCACTAGGACATAAGAAAGTAGTAGAATCTATATATATGTGTGTGTATGTATGTATGTATAAAAAATGAGTGGTGTTGTACTAAATTATGACCGCAATTTTCTCACCTAAATTGCTTAAAGTGGGGATATTTTGGTATTTTTGATTGATTTGTTGGTAACTGCTGTGGTAAGCTCGATTTTTGGTCTTATTTATTTATTTATTTATTTATTTTGTTTTAATATTTGGATCTTATGCAAGCACTCTCTCTCTCTCTCTCTTTCTCTCTCGTCTAAGCCTTCAAAGATTGCTTAATGTTGAGTTCAAAAATTTTTGAGTTATATGCCCCATCTAATCTTTATCTATTCTGCGATGAATTGGGTACGCGATTTGTCGAACTGTTCGATTGAAATGAGGATGCCTAAAATTCACTGGATTCTTGAGTCCCAATTTGATTGGCGCTTCAAATTGAGTTATTTTTCTGAATTCTGATGGCTTATCTATTAAGATTTTGTTGATGAGTTTTGGATATATTGAAATGCTTTACCCAAGTCTATTGCCAACTCTAATTGGGGATACACCAATGGTCATCAATATCTAAGATTTAAGATTCAGACAAACGAATTAAATTGAATCCATTAATCCAGCTATATAATATAATATTCAAATTCTTAAAAGAAAAAAAAATTATGGATAAATTATTGTGTGTCTTCTCTTCGTGAATGTCCTAGAAAATTATTATAAATTCACCTTCTATGAAATTCTCAAGTAGGATCTTTCCATGCAACGCACGAGTGAAAATTTAACTCTATTAGTAATAATGACATATATATATAGGCATAAAATTAATACTAAGTTATGTATCTCAATTTTCATTCACCAATTTGTTAATGTCAAATTTACTTAAACACGATATTTGTTGAGCTGTTTGACATATCAGTATTTTCAAACCATCGTCAATTGTCAATGAAATTTTTTAAAAAAAAAAATTGTATAAATCTTTTTGAAAACCTGAAACGAAATATTTATGAATGAACCAAACGAAGCAAAACACTTTTTTTGCATAGTAATTACTCATAACCAAAAAAAAAATGTTAATAATATAACCTATCAAAAGGGATACTTATATTTTTTGTAGATATTATAGAGGATTGAAGGAGAAGGGAATTGAATTCCGGTAACGTACCCAATTGAATATCATTAAACCACATATGTCGTGGCAAAAGATAATATTTAGAAGTTGGTTTTAGCATGGTATCTGGTAGCATAATAATCAATGCCTAGTTTATAATTGGTTATTGTCTCTATTTAAAGATAGTTGCACATCGGTATGTTGTACAGACATAGATTACTTATTACTTATAAGATAATATATTTTGATTTTATTTTATCTTGATATAATTAAACATAAATACATTCAATTTATTAATATACTCCAAGAAATGCAATCAATCAATTAATTAATAATTCTTTTTTGCAAACAATTAATTAATAATTCTAAATCGCTACAATAGCAATTAATAATCGTAAAAAAATATTATCTTCGGTAAGTTATTTTCTTTTCGTAGATTTAAGTTAGCATGTATTAAGATTTAATCAACAGTAAAAATATTTTCTACTTTTCTGTAAATTATTTTAGGATAGCATACAACGTGCAATGCATGTGTGAAAGTTAATTATCTTAAATGACATTAAACTTTTTAAAAGTGATCCTATATGCGACTATAGTTTAGAACTCATTTCAAATGCCATTGCATTTTGATGAGTCGCCATTATGATTTAATGCCGATAACTCTTACTGTTGAACTTTTTAAAACTTACTTGGTTTGTCATTATACACGGAAAGGTTGCAGCGATCTTAGGTTCTATAAAATTATTTAATGTGGAGAAGCTTGGATTCAATAACAATTGCATTCAGTTTTGTCAAGATCATGGGTTCTGTAAATTTATTTGCGTTTTGCAATTTATCCTTTTTTTTTTTTGGTTCGAATTTTCTTTACACTAAATTGTGAGCAACCCTTTGGATTTGTAAACACTAAACACACCACAACCCACAACAGATGAGGTCGTTGTAGCTGTGTCAACGCCCAACGGTGGCTGACATTTGCACAAAAAAGCAAGGAAAAAGTATATTTCTACAAGTAACCATGTTTTAATTATAAATTGTTAATCAAATCATTGTTAATTTCAATTTTAAAACTTATAATTGAAACCGCAATTAGAGTTATTTTAGAGTATGAATGACAGTCACAATGATTTTTAAGTATCTATTTTGTTCTTTCTTCAATGCTGATGATGATAACACAGTTTTAAAAAAAATCTTTAAATATCTAAGATGTAATGACACTATTGTATGATAATAATTGAAAATTGAGTGGGTGATTGAAATTGAAAAAATAAACTAAAAGGAATTAAAGTTAACCACAATTAAAAATTAAGTTTTAGTCAAGAAGTTAATAGCAAATAATAATGAGGACAAAAAGGATTAGTGACATGTAACGTAATAAATGGGATGCAACAAGAAATAACGGCAAAATAAGAATTAAGAAAAAAAGATAAAGACAAAATGAGAAACCGAATGTTATACAAAGATCCCACTTTTTATATATAAGCAATTATATTGCAACTACAAAATTTAATTAAGCAACCAAATTTTACAAAGTGTTTGGCATAGATCCGGATTATACAGGGTGTTTGACAACTTAGACGGATTATAATCTGGATTATAATCTGCCATATGACATCATTTTATTGATTTTACTTTTTTCAAAAAGTCAAAAAGTAAAAGTCAAGCCATAATTTTTTACTTTTTACAAAAAGTAACTAATAAAATTATGTCACACAGTAGATTATAATCTAAATTATAATCCAACTTCCAACTACACACTCAATAACAATGTGTTTGGCAACCCACATAGATTATAATCTGGATTATAATCTGTCACACGACATCATTTCATTGGTTTCACTTTTTTCAAAAAATCAAAATGTAAAAATCAAGCCGCAATTGTTGACTTTTTACACAAAACAACCAATAAATGATGCTACGTCACAGATTATCAATGTGTTTGGCAACCCACATAGATTATAATCTGGATTATAATCTGCCACACGACATCATTTCATTGGTTTTACTTTTTTCAAAAAGTCAAAATGTAGAAGTCAAGCAACAATTATTAACTTTTTACACAAAACAACTAATAAAATAATGCTGCGTCGCAGATTATAATCCGGATCTATGCCAAATACTTTGTAAATTTACAATTGTAACCAATATAAAACAAAATATAACAAAACAGTCACTTTCCAAAACCTCTGAGAGGTTTTGCCCAGTGTAGCTTATATAGATAGACGTCACATGTATTTGAAATACACATTGTGTATATTTATATGCGTCACGTAAGGTGTGAAGTTTTGTTACAAAACCTTTATGAGGTTTTTGAAAATTTTCTTATAACAAAAACAAAAATTAAATAATACAAGACTGTGGTGCACAAGTGAAAATTTTCCAAACTTTATTTGGATCCTTCAAACCACCGTGAAAACACCGTCACCATTTTCGCCTCAAATATGAATTCCTTTTCTAAGGGTCCATCTTCCTCCAGCAGCCCACCGCTTCCAAATACCCGCCACATGTTTGTCAATAATATGTCTGAGGAAGAAGGCGATATAAAAGAGGAAAGAAAGCTTGGATGGGAGAGAGAAAGGAGAAAGAAATGGAGTTCATGCTTCCCATTTAATAGTAAATGAAACACTGTTAAGTCCAAATAAATGACAACTTCAACTCGGGGAGCCCTTCTTGTTAACAAGTGAATCATCTTAATAAGGAATTATTAAAAAGGTATTGCCAAAAACTTTCGGAAGCTGCTGTTGCCACAATAAATTTCAATAGTAACAAAAGAAGATGAAACGATTCAAGTGAAAACGAAAAAGAAAATGAGAAGCAACAAGAGATCCATAATCGACATAAAAGGAGGAAAAATTGAAACTTGGAAGAGAGGAAGACTGTGAACTTTAAAATAATAAATGAATCTATAAAATATTGAATTATCAATTGTCATTGTTTAGTTGCCGGTGGCTAATCAATCGGTCTGCGCCAGAAGTTACAAAAAGAAAAAGGAAAATAAAAAGGGAATAATATATAAAATATTTCACTAAAGGTTATTGCTGTAATTCCGTTTAAGGTTTTCTAAGTAAATAAATAATTTGTGGTGTGTCAATTATAATTCGTAGTGGCAATAGAATTTGTAGTGCAATGTAATTGCCCGTTTTATATTAGTGATTACTATTCCATGTTCTGAATAAGCCATGTATTTGTTGGAACTTGACTTGATGAGGGTTGTATACTGTAGCTATTTTAGAAAGCCAGATTTTTGGATTATGCACAAAAAGTGACCAATAAATAGATAAGCCTACCATGAAAGTTCGTCAGTAAATACGCATATGCAATCTAAAAGAGCAAGTGTCAGTTAAAAATTAAATGGAACGGGAACGGCGATCCTCATCCCATCCCCAATTAAGTCGAGGAACTTCGACCCCGTTCATGTTAGTTTTGCGTCAACGTCAAGTATTTCAGCCTCATTGCCAACCCCTTGGACGGACTAAATTGTTTTCAAACAGAATTGTGTTTCTTAAGAATTTAGTGATTTTCTTTAAAGACACTTATCAATTTTCTCAAAACTCAATATCTTATGACTCCACCAAATCAACCCAATAAATTTATAAAATCTTCCACAGTCTTGTTCACTCCTGTTACTAACACTTTCTGTATGTTGCAATTTAGCTAGCTAAATCTCACGGAAGAACTAAATTACCAAGAACAATATTATCATATTGAATCATAAAAGAAAGTGTGTTGAAAACATGCAGCATAACTTATCCAAAATAGAACAAGATAGCTCAGTTAACATTATTATCCAAAAAGAGCTTATGTTGAACAAATAGGAGCTGAGAAAGTTCGCAAAAGTTACAACTCGTCACATTATTTTCCATCATAATATTCTGTTCATTCAAAACAATGATACCAACCCATATCGGTTGAAACATTTCCCACTTACAGAACCTCAGGGGCTTGTAAGCTCAAGTTTCTTGATGTTCTGAATTTGCATTCCGGGATTCAGTCCCTTTGGGCAAGCTTTAGCACAATTCAAAATAGTATGGCAGCGGTATAGTTTGAACTCATCATTTACAGCCTCAAGGCGCTCTTTGGTGTACTCATCACGGCTGTCCATTATCCATCTGCATTGATCACCCAAAACAACAATTCAAGAAAAGATAGGATGTTATCTTTGACAAAGTGCAAATGAACTACTGTACAGCATTATGATATCAGCCAAGCAACTGTATGCTATGGAGTTAGTAAAAGGATGTGATGTGACTAGAATAATAAAAAGAAATTGAAACAACAAATTGATCCAACAATTAACCATGTGAGAAATAAGTTTGCCCCCGGGTGGAACTCTTTTCTATGAAGATGATAGCAATGATGACCTCAGCCTCTCAGAGAAAGGGTTACCCTGTCACTCTTTTTATCCATAAAGGATTATCATGGTGACCATATATCAGAGTCGCACAACAAAAGACTGAAGAGCCAAAGGAGGAATCCTTTCAATCGACATGTGAATTGTTCTCATTATGATGATTTCTAATATGAGCAATTTTCTGCTTCATGATCTTTTTGTAGGTGAATTACTTATTCACTTTGTCATCTGATCGTTAGAAGGAAAAGGGCTGAACTCAGACATTTAACAAGATCTGCTCATAGCAAAGAGGGTTGAACCGACCGGTCGTGTCCTCGTAGCAAGATGGTGACAAGAAGTTCATACTTGTTTCTATTTTATGCTGCATTTTTGTGCTGGAATTTATTCTTCCTGGTTTTGCTTTGGAAAGGGATGATGGTTATTCACCTTTAGCTTCATCACAAGAGTTATTGTCATCATGTAAGAGAGAATTTCTACTTTATTGGTGCAAAAATTATTGTGTTCCCTGTTTTTAATTACCTGTGATAATGATAATGGATTTTATTTTTTATTTTATTTTTTAATTTTTTGGGCGATAGCTGTTGGTGTATTGTGGAGAGGTCATTGGTTTTTTTTTTTTTTTTTAATATATATATTTTTTATTTTTTATTTCTTGCCAAAATGAGTTGTGATTGTCACGAAAAGTGTTCCACAATTAGTTTCGCCAAAATCTATCTTCACATATAATGTATTTGCTAGCAAGCCAATATGTTTGTCAGCAAGCCAATATATTTGTCAGCATGAACATCCATCACTTGAGATGTATTGAGTCATTTTTGCTGTTTCATTCAAATGAACTAATAGAGTAATTGTATGTTTTATAGAGTTTCAAGCTTTATTGGTTTAAGATTATTTTTCTTTAGTGGCCTTTGGTACTTCAGTTGGAGAAATAAATCAATGTAGGTCACTTCTGGAATATGAACAATTAATTAGAGCCCAACTTTAGAACTATCGTTTTAGCCTGTTATGATGATCATTTCAGTCTCGCATGGTTTTATCTTCTTGTCCTATTTGGCGATACTTATGATGATTGTGTTGGGTGATGGTTCTATATTTATTTAGTCATTGGCGATTGAATAAATATTCATTCTAAAAATTTAGAGATGCTTATGTTTTGGTGGCCACATTATGCAAACTAAACAGTTTATATATTCTTTAGTGCATAACATGCTTAAACATGCATAGACAGAAGCCCAAATAAACTCATCTCAATCCACATACTATTATATAGATATCTGGTTATCATAAATCACCCTTGATAATCAGATTGTTACCAGTTCTATGATAGCTTCATCACTATCTTTTGCATCTCATTTGCTCCAAAAATTACATGTTAATCATTTTAGCTTCCTATTTTCATGAGTCTATGATTATGGTCCAATTTCATACTACAAACTTCGCATGCACGCGTAATTAATTTATCTCTATGTATCTTTTCATTTCTATTTCCTCAACTGTAAGCTCTCTCCAACTATAGTTCATATCTGATTTTGTATAAAAATCAGATATGTATACAGTTTGGCTTTGCAAATATAAGCCGTTATAGTTCAGTTGGTGAGTGAAGTGCCTCCTGAAGAATTCCAAAGTACATGGTTGCTTGTGTTCTTTTCTCACAGATTTTTTATGTTGGTAATATTTATTGTCATTGTGAAAGGAAAAAAAATATATAGAGAGAGATCAGAGGAGTCAAATTTTTGGAAAATGGCAACAGTAGCGGAAGATCACTGCTATAATACAAAACAAATATGATTAGAACCATATATAGACAAAAGGGAGATTGAGTTGAGATTGCTGCTCAATCGAGAGAACAACCAAAACGAGATAAGATTTCTATGGTAGAGAAATAGTTTATTTCATTATTTGTGAACTTTTATGTGCATGTTATCATTCATCTAATTTTACGTGTCAATAAAATTTCCAATAGAAATTGCAATTTTTTGTCTAAATTATCGTGTGATGATCACTTAAAACTACTACAGATAGTTCACAATGGTAACAATTATTACTTAAAGATTCTTTTTGGAATTATAACGGGGATCATGCAACCGCGATCGACCGCTAGTATAACATAAAAGCTATGGTTGATTGCACTCACACCATATAAAGATAACCATAAAGTCTTATTCCATTTATAAAATCTCAACCTTCAACTTAGTAAAACTTGAAATAGACGGCAAAAATGTTACCTGTTAGCATGGAGAAGGGCAGCCGGACCGAGATAGGACTCGGGGTTCCACCAGTAGCTGGGACAAGATGTGCTACAGCAGGCGCACAAAATGCATTCATACATTCCATCTAGCTTCTTCCTGTCCTCCTTGCTCTGCAGAATCTCCTTCCCAAGAGTCTCTGGCGGACTCTTCCTTTTCAGCCACGGCTCAATCGACTTATACTGGTTATAGAAATTGGTCATGTCCACCACGAGATCCTTAATCACAAACATGTGCGGCAATGGGGTAATCATAGTGGACGGCCCAGATGGGATTTTAGTCAAGCATGCTAGGCCATTTCTGCCATCGATGTTCATAGCGCACGAACCGCATATTCCTTCACGGCAGGAGCGGCGGAAAGTCAGGGTCGGGTCCATCTCGTTCTTGATCTTGATTAGGGCGTCTAGGACCATAGGTCCACATTCCTTGAGATCAATCTCGTAACTCTGCAGCTCGGGCTTCTTTGGGCTATCAGGGTTCCATCTGTAGATCTGGAAGGTCTTTGGATTACTGGTAGACTTCGCCTTCGGCTCCACCTGTTGAGCCTGCCCTTCCGACGCATGGGACCGGTTCAATATTATTCTTGCCCCTGGCACAGTAGCTGGAACTTTAGCTATAGCTCGTCGGACTAACCATGTTGCCATTGATGATGGCTTGATACTCGTGGAGAGATGTGTAGATCAAGTGGGGGAGAGACAGCTGCTTTTCAGCAAATAGAAAAAGAATAATGATTTTGTATATCTCCTCGATTGGCTACGAATTACAATTAACAAAATTTACCGACGGGGACTTTTATTTATTATTAGAAACAGAATACAGTTTAGTTACAGTATAAGCAATAAAGCTAAGTAAACAAGCTAAATCCCTGATGAATATGTCGTGAGCTCCACAACTGAGAAGAAGAAGAAATAGAGAAGACTAAGAGCACAAAGACAGAATCACAGGGGGAAAACACTGCAGAATTCAGAAGAGGGGGGGGATTAGGGCAAAACTTAATCCTTTTGAATTCAGAATTTCGAACAGATAACTGGGGCAATACTAAATCCTTGTTATATTCACATTTTCGAGCCACGTAACATTTTCGAGCCACGGGGCAAAGGGGAAAATTTACCTGAGCCAATCTCCAGACACCGAAATAGATTGGGAATTGGGAATTGGGAAATGACCAACGGTAGAGAATGGAGAGTGACCGGGAAAAAGCCAAAAAATGGAGGAACAAACGGCCGGCGGGAGGCGTCTCGTCTGACTGGTGGGGACTCGTCGATTTCGAGTAGTGGCTTCAAGTTGACGTATCTGATTGTTCAATTGAAAGTTTTAAGATAACAAGGAGTTATGTGGATGAACTGTGTTGTCAGAAAATGGAGGAAAAATGGTTACTGTGGCAAGATTTGTGAAAAAAGAGAAAGATGAGGGCCAAAATTGGAAGACTAAAAAAATGGTCGGCCATGGGCCCCACTTTTCAATCTTACATCTATATACACTAGAATACCACTTTGGGGTGGAAACGAATGGTGACAGCAGTTTGAAGAACAAGACTGTGGAAGAAAAGTTGAAGACGGACAGAAAATTATGTTCATTTTTGTGCTAAATTGCAAATTTAACACAATGCAGTAACTTAAAAGTAGAAAGAAAAATTCACAATTATACTAAAAATTGGAAACACAAATACAAATCTAATTCATTTGCAATTGCTCCAAAACACAAGAGAAAAGGAAAAGGAAAACATAAGGGCTGATCTCAGGATGCACAAACCATATTTACCATCAAGTTAAATTGGATTTTTTTTAAGAACCAAAGACGTTAAAATTCACAAAGTATACTAAAAATTAGCAACACAAATACAAATCTAATTCATTTGCAACTGCTTCACATGTAACACGAGGAAATGAAAAGGATAATAAAAGGGGCTGATCTCAGTATGCACAAACAGCATTAACCATCAAGTTAAATTGAATTTTTTCAGAACCAAAGACGTTAAAAGGTGGATCAATTAGAAACTAATTGTGAAAAACTCTTAGATAAAAATGAAATATCAGTTTATTTTCTCCACCTCTAGAAGGAGAGAAGAAGGGCAAAATTTTCTTTCGCATGTATCAGATTAAACTAAACATACTCTAGTTCACACCATCTTAGATTTCTCGCCTGAAGAGAAAACCAAAATTATTTTACTTGATAATTAGAGAAGAGGCTTTAACCTCTCTAATCATTTCAACAGAATCATTAATTTCATATTATTAATTATTATAACAATGCAAACCGCAGTTTAATTAAAAAAAAATAAGAGGATACCTAATTGCGAACCTAATAACAGACACACATCATTCAATTATTCCAGTCACCAAAAAATCTAATTAAATCATTAAATAACCAAATCAGACCCATTTTTCATGCTCCACAGTGTAAGTCAGATCAATTCAACCAGTTACAAGTAAGAAAGTCCTGGAATTCTATTAAGTACAATTAGACGGTACATTATTAGTTTGACTACTATTCCTTATACATGGAATTGGTACATCTGAAACAATGTAGATTAGATAAAATTACCTGAGAATCGGTGGAACGAAAATCCAAATGCTCAGCGACACCAAACTTGTGAAGTTACGGACCTTACGGTTGAACGGGAACTGAAGATATCGACAATGTCAGGATGGAGAAGGGGGAAGCATCCGGACGGGACCGAGGTTGGCGTGCGGGTCTTTTCGAGCTCCCTTTACATTTTAATTGGGCCTATAATATGGGCCTCAACCCGACTGATTAACGAGCAGGAAAAATTCCCAAAATATTTCGCCTATTATTATTATAAAATTAAAAATTCTAAACTAAATTAATTAGGATAATTCTAGTTGGGCAAAAATAATAGACAAAAAGAGTGATAAAATTGACATGTGTCTTATGTGATTAGTGTTGATATAAAATAATGTGATGTGTTAAATAACAGGATATTTTACGTGCAAGAAAAAATTCTAATATATGAATACTAAATTCGATAATCGTGACCAACTAAAGATCCGCATGTGGATTCAAGTGATTCAATTTGTTCTTTAATTTGGTCTTGAATCTTATTTGTGAGTTTCTAATTAGTCAGAAATACTGAGTGTTCAGTACTCCTGGAGTACCAGAATTTTTTCCACGTCATGTATTAGTTTTGTTAGAATTTTATATGTGCTTTTGTTTAAATAGCGCAACTCAATTAATTATTATAGTAGTAGAGCATCTCCAACCGTCTCTTCAAATATAAAATGCTCTTTAATTTATAAGATCAACCTATAAAATTTTACTCCAAGAAACTCTCAAACTAACTTTTTTATGAATGAGTTATGCTCTCTAAATTTGAAGGGTCAAATTCACTCTTTTATAATAATTAATTAATTAATTAAATACACTTCAACTTTCAATGGGTTCAATTCTATAAAATAATTTCGTTTACCTTCCTGATGTGCACATGTAAAACACATGTTAGTAGTAAACATACCCTCATGTGAGCACACTAGTAGTTTTGAGGACAATAATACCTACATTCAATAATAGGTGACTTTTAAAGTTTATGATTTGTTGTGTTGGAAGTAATGGCGGAGTCAGAAATTATTAGAGGAGTGGACTGAAAGGGTGAATCATATATTACGCACGGGTAAATTACTTTTATATATAATTTTTTAAAAAAAAAAAACTAAAGATGAAAAATTACCAATTTAGGGGGGCTGGGGCCCGGTATGCCCCCTAGCTCCGCCAGTGCGCCTGGAAGCCATATTCCACTTAGCCCCCCAAGAAATGGTCCTACCTTATGGGAAATTGGGATCCCCGATCCGGACTCCTTTTGAGTTTTATGTGCCGGATCCAACGTCGAAGTTCGGCAACAGTTTGTCTATCAAAAACCAAAGAAAAGTAAGCTCTCCATTACACAAAACCATTCTTCTTTAGCTTATTCGATTGATTTCTAATAAACACATGTTCATCACCTTCAGGCATCAACAGTATGATCGACATGCAGATTTATATGCATATTAGGATCTTATGTATAATGTTGGAACCAGTGACTACACTAAAGATTGGTTCTATGCTCATGCCAATAGATACCTTTTTATAAACACCCTTTTAATTTTGTTGGTTATTTGTCCCTATATAACACAAGTTAAATTGATTCCAATTTTTGACTTCTGTAGGAGAACAGTTGGAGAAAATACTACAAAGAGTTATGTACCACATGGCAAGTTTCATTTGATCTATCAAATATCTTAGCAACACAATCCTACACTCTCTAGATAGCTCTAGAATCCGCCAACTTTGCCGAAATACAAGTATAGTTTGATATTGCTAGAACTTTCTGTTTCTCTCTTATGGGATTAATGTGAACGTATTTGTCTAACGTTGATTCGTGTCTTGTTACAGGTCCAAGTCAAATAATCCATACACATAGCAGCGCCGTCAATATACTACGAGACGGATAGGCAAAGATAATACAATTGCACGACATGGAAGTCACAAGACTATACTCATTATATACCATCAACATATCAGGATTTAAGCTCATGAATAGAAGAAATACAATCCATGTAAGACAATCAAGAGGCACGTTTCCTTTCATTGGCGTCATGTATGAGTATGACTACCTTTGACTTGAAGGTCCGGCACAGCCTACTAGTAGATTGCATCAATTTTGCAATTACATGACTTACACAATTTTTAGCAGTCTTAAATCTAATTCCAATCTAAAACCATATAGTATGACATCATATAGTGTCATATGAGTCTATGACTATGTGAAGTGCATCGGGGCACTCCATATGGGAAACCACCATCACGTAACATGTCTCAACAAGCTCTATATAGCCATATGACACCATATGGTATCACACATGTGGTGCTAGAACATTTTTAGTCTTTAAACCGGTAGACGAAAAATACACTCAAATTAATTGGAAAGGAGCAACTGTAAATAATTGTGCTCAATTTGTTTCTTCATTATACAATATGTTATTTTTTGTTTAGAATTACACTTCAACGATATAATGAAATTAATCTCTATACCTCTTTTTTTAGTACAAAGATTTTTCTTATTTACTAGTTTATGTCATTTTATTGTATAAATTAAATTGATAACTATCCAAACAAATCATATTATTATCCAGCTGAAAATCATTCAACTCTTTTAATTTTGCAGATAAATCATATTATTTGATTTTTTTAGTTTTATTTCTTATTTAGGAATTTTTGGTTTAATTACAGTTTAAAGGTATTATAGTGTTTTAAGTAAAAAAAAAAAAAAGGTTGCCAAAAGGTAAATTTGAGATTAGAGATGTCAAGTTTGAAAGTTAAGTTTTATAATGTTGGGTTAAAAAAGTCTAAATTTAAATTTTTTTCACCCAATCAAGCCAACTGGTGTATAGGGGGAATGGGGGAATAAGCTGTTTTGGAGGGGAAATTGGATATAACCCCTCTTTTACACTTTTTCCCCTCACTTTCTTCCTTCAATAATATATATAATAAAATTATAAAAAATGATATTATGTAGAAAATTGAATATCAATTGTACAATAAAAAAAGATAATTGCAAAATAATTTGTAAAAAATTAAAAAAAACATCTAATACTATAATCACTAGATTTTCCCCTATATATTATTTGAGAATATCCATTTCCCCCTATTTTTTTCCTTTTAACTTTTTTCCTCTTGGCATTTTTTCTTAACATTAATCTTGCTCTAACGCCCAACAACTGTGGTTCCTTTTTTTCATTTTTATAAGAATAACTTTGGTTCTAATTTGGTCCAGATATTTATTTTGTCGAAATTCATTTTGTTTAATCAGCTTCGATGTAACGGCCATCTTTGGACACCGTAAGTGCTGACCTACCATATTGATGTATGTGGGCTGTGCAGACACAACTACGGATATGCACCAATAGAGAGGATTATTTATTTATTTTATTTTATTTTTTTTTGGCTTTTTCTCCTTTTAATCAGTCCGTATAATTGTCGGGGTCTTACTGTTAAGAAGTTATTTGAGACTATTGATTTTTGTATGAGAAAAAACTTTGATTTTAATTATACCATCGGACTTCAATTCTAAAGTAATAATTAAAGAAATCAAGAGTGTTTTGACTCTTGACGCTAAACCTTGTCTATTTTCTCATGTAATTTTTCAACTATGACTTCAAAGTAATTACTAATGAATATGCAAATGGATTCCCACATAATGACTATTATCAAGAAAAAATGGCATCAAATTCTCCTGTCAATCTTTATCAAGGGAAAGATCACATAAAGCCAAAGGCCCCAAATTACCTTGAATAAATTTTTTGTTTTGCATATTTGTTGAAAAAGAAAGGTGAAAGCAGCCGGACCCCCAAAGCTTTTAAATATTATTTGCCATATATAGTATTGTATTATTAGTCAAATATAAATAATATTCCTGTTCCCACTTGATTCTTTATCATTGAACAATTTTCGACCAATTCACTCCCTTATTTAAAAAAATTTCAGGACAAAATAACACTCCAAAATTTATGAACGGAACATCACCTATTTCCATTGAGACAAATGGAATTCTATTTCTCTACTAAGTCGTTGGAAGGTTGTTTAAACAAAACTGAGACAAGATTTAAATTGTGAAAACAAGTTTTATCTTTAGTTAGAAAAAACTAGTGTTAGAAATAGGAATCGATTTGGGAGAATTCGTGAAAAGGAGCAAGAAATTTAAAAGAAATGTAGTGCCGCATGCGGCTACACGTATTTGTTCTGTGAAGCCGCATAGAACAACACGTACAGAGAATAGAAATTGGCCAACTTAGAGTGTGTGGCAGCACGTGCTTGTTCTGAGTGGTCTCAAACGCCTTATTTCTACATCCGGGAAATTCAAATTTGAAAGCACCTTTCATGGTTCGCTGTGTCTTTTCCTGTCCAAATTAATGCCTCCTGGTAGAACACTTGAAACTCCACATCTTGGATTTGGATATTTGAGTTGAAAACGCACAATGCAACACATTAACACCCCACAACAATCCAAAATAAAAGTTCGTAATTCAAATTCTTAAAGCGTTTATCAAGTTCACAAGGATTATAACTTTTACTTGGTTTTAATTCTTGAAAAGCTTAATTAATCCTCAAAACTTGTCACCGGACAAACCCACAAGAAATCTCCAGGATGAGAAGGTGGCAATAATCATTTTAGACAATGATTCTGAGTCGTGTTCAAGCCCAAAAGTCGGGGTGATCTTGTTAATTCCATTTTTCATGATTACTTCATATTTGTTCTTTCTTTTGTTGTGGTTTCTTCTCTTGGTTTTGTTTCATTTTCAGATTCTAATTCACCTAAATTTTTTCCAATAATATATATTACTGCTAATACTAAATAATAGATATCAATCTTTGTAACACGAAAAAATTTCTAATATTAGTGGTTGATTCCCTTATGGTACTAGCCTATGATGTGTCCCAATAAACTTTCATCATATGTCCCCCTACAGTCTCAATAAAAGTAGTAGAAGATACGCTATATATATTGAGGGTCTTTATAAAAGAGACATCTAGTGTCTCCAAATCAAAATTAATAGTACCAACAGATTATATTATAAACATTTAATTGTATAATAATAAATAAGAGGCTAAATGAAGTCATACATGTATTGATTCATACATACGTGTTTTTAATTTTGCTTATCAATGTCATATATGTTAGCATGAGAGATTAATTAATTTACTATGTCACCAAAATATATATATATATATACTGGCATCCCATATATATTAGCCGTTTTTGAAGTTTTGATGACGGCGCAATATTTAATTGCCAGTTGGAAGGCAAAGGGCAAACTTTACACCAAACTATTTCATGATATTTTGGCACGCACACGACCGTGGTTGGTTGGTGGGATTGGATTCTAGAATACATTTGTTGCTTGTCAACTCCAAATATCTCGTTGTTGTTTCCATTTTCAACTTTTCTTTGACGTGAATTTATTAATTGCAAAAATTCTCTAAATGACGTGTTTGACTAGGGCATTTCAACCGAGTTAACCGAGTGACCCGAACTGAATCGGACTGAGTTAGCCGGTTTTCAGTTCGGTTCGGTCGGTTGTAGGAGGGAGTTATGTGAATCGGTCCGGCTCTCGGGTTTGAGGTCTAAACCGAGTTAAAACCGAGTCGAACCGGTTCGAACAGCACCGAGATGAACCGAACACGAATGGTTTTCTGAAAATGGAAAGAGAATCAGATGCAAATGGGTACGGCGTCAGAAACCCAAGTGGATGAAATCGAGACTCGAGATGCACATTTCATCATGTGATTTCAGATACAATTTTTACATATGTCTTTGTAAATGTAAAATTGTAGATACAAATATCATCCATGATTCAGATCTATTTAATTGCAACACCAACACTGATTTGAGATTTTATGTTCCAACATTGTTCCGGATCTAAGACTTCGTGTTCCAATTCTTTAGATCCAACATTTCATGTTCCAACACCGATCCGTTTTCTTTGACTCCTCAGTTGGAGCCTGAATCGCAACTCGGGTGCTGGGCTTCTGACTTTCAAGCTCATCTTGAGTGGGTTTCTTGGTCCTTTTTTTTTTTTTTTTTTTTTGGGAAAAAATCCAGAGATTTTCATTCCGCCAACTACAAACATAAGAAAAGTCTAAAAGAGTAACAGATGATTTCCCGGAATTTCAAATGAGTTTGAAAGGAAGAAGCCAAGGAGTGGACCTAGGGACCTCAATTTCATCCTTGATACGTTGGATTTTCTTCTCCTTCTTTGGTCTTGCATTTCCGTATGAACCCTTGAATATCTTCCCTCTTCTGGTCTTCTTGTCGCCTCTCCCACATAGAATGGGAGCCCCCTGAGATGACGACGATGAGGATGAGGAGATGGATGTGAATGACATCCTCTGTTCAACGGCTGCCATCACCCACCGCACTGCCACGCCGCAACACCGCATCGATGTCATTTCTACTACGGATTAACTGGTCAATTGACTTCCCGTACCCACCCCGGGTTTCCTGGTCCCTTCGTTGATTCAGCTTGGGTTCAGTTTACATTACCCCAGTTCATGCCAGCATTACGAATATCTGAGTATCCGGCTGCTGGTTTTTGAGCTGGAACAGTAACACTACTTCAGCAATCCCTGAATCTGGTGTCTTTTCTCTGGGTTCTTTGGCCGGCTTTTGGGTTAATTTCACAAACCATCCCCAACCTTTAGGTTAAGAATCGGTTTTGTCCCCAAACTTTGTTAAGGCATACCACAATCTCCAATCTTTGAAAAATACACACAAATCATCTTTTTTTACACTATTCTACAAATTTTTTAACAAAAAGACGATTATACCCTTGAGACTTTTCAAAAAAAATTTTAAAAAAGGTTTAAAAAATAATAAAAAATTAAAAACCACCCCACCCCTCTCCAGCGGCCATTTTGGAGGCCAAAAATTGGGAGGGGGGTGAAACCCTCCCCCCCATTTTACTGCGTGCAATGACAGCAAAATAGGGGAGATTTACCCTATCTGTGCTGCCGGTCCCCCCATTTTAGAGAGAAATGCTACCGGAAATGACAGTAAAATGGCTCCCATTTTCAGTAGTATTTATGCTGCTGCGGGTCCCCTTTTAAAGAGAAATGCTACTGAAAATGACAGCAAAATGACTCCTATTTCCGGCAGCATTTATACTGCCATTTCCGGCAGCAAAATGGGGGGATTCACCCCCCATTTTGAGAGAAATGCTGCCGAAAATGGCAGCAAAAGATGGCTGTCATTTCCGGCAGCAAAATGGGGGGATTTACCCCCCATTTTGAGAGAAATGCTGCCGAAAATGGCAGCAAAATGGCTGTCATTTCCGGTAGCATTTGTGCTGCCAGAAATGGCAGCACAAATGGGGGTGGCCGCAAGAATGGGCTGGCTGCCGGAGGGGAGGGGGAGGGGGCGGGGCGGGGGGGGCGGGGCGGGGTAGAGTGGGGTGGTTGGGTTGGTTTTTAATTTTTTATTATTTTTTAAACCTTTTCTAAAAAAATTTAAAAAGAGTTGGTGGTATAACCGTCTTTTTGTTAAAAATTTTATGAAATAGTGTAAAAATGGACGATTTGTGCGTATTTTTCAAAGGTTAAGGGTTGTAGTGTGTCTTAATAAAAGTTGAGGACGATTAGTGAAATTAACCCTTTTTATCTCCCAAACACACAAATATTTTTGACTTATGAAATTAATGACGTGAAAGGTTTGGGACGCTAGCTGTAAATTACCCAGTTCATAAATGGTGTATTGATGGGTTCCCACTTCCCAAACAATTCCCACATCAGAATTGATACAAAATGGGTAATTTACAACTAGCATCCCCAATCTTTCAGGTTTGTTGAAATTACGTCTCCAACATTTAATTTTCATTGTAGAGGCCCCAACCTTTTAATAGTGTTACACTTAAGGTCCCTCTAACGTTCTCCATTCATTTCTACCGTTAATGTCAGGAATATTATCGTAAAATAACTAAAAATTGAATATTTTAATGTTTTAAAATTCAAAAAAAAAAGAAGAGAGGGGGGAGACCTCTTGTGCTGCCATTTCCGGCAGCATAGGGGGGAGACTCCCCCCTTTTTTGAATGAAAATGGCAGCCGGCTAAAAAATGGGGGAGAGTCCTCTTTTTTGGTTGCTGGAAATGGCAGCCAAAAAGGGGGGACTCTCCTCCCCTATTTTGGCTGCCATTTTTGGCCGGAAATGGCAGTCGGCTTGGTTGCCATTTCCGGCCAAAAAAGGGGGGAGAGTCCCCCCTTTCTGGCAGCCAAAAGGGAGGACTCTCCCCCATTTTTGGCTGCCATTTCTGGCAGCCCAAATGAGGGACTCTCCCCCCCCCTTTTTTGACCAGAAATAGCAGTTTTTGGGGAAGGAGTCCCCCTCTTTTTGGCTGCCATTTCTGGCAGCTCAAAGGGGGCACTCTCCCCCCCCTTTTTGGGCGGAAATGGCAGGCTGCCATTTTCGGCCAAAAATGGCAGTCAAAATGGAGGGAAAGTTCCCCTTTTTGGTTACTAGAAATGGCAGCCAAAATGGAGGACTCCCCCCCTTTTGGCCGGAAATGGCGGCCATCTGGGCCACCATTTCTGGCCAAAAAAGGGGGAGAAAGTCCCCCTATTTCTGGCAGCCAAAAGGGGGGACTCTCCCTGCCCCCTATTTTGGCTACCAAAAAGGGGAGACTCTCCCCCTTTTTTTGGTCGGAGCCAAAAAAAGGGGGTAAAGTCCCCCCTTTTGGCTGCCATTTCTGGCAAAAAATAGCAGCCAAAATGGGGGGAGTCCCAATAGCAGTCAAAATGAGGTACTCTCCCCCCTTTTTTGGCTGGAAATGGCAGCTGCTGCCATTTCAGGCAGCATATCCCCCCTCTCTTTTTTTTTTTTTTTTGAATTTTAAAACATTAAAATATTCAATTTTTAGTTATTTTACGATAATACCCCTGACCTTAATGGTGGAAATAAATAGAAAATATTAGAGTGATCTTAGGTGTAACACTATTGAAAGGTTGGAGGGCCTCTACAGTGAAAATTAAAAGTTGGGGTTGTAATATCAATAAACCTAAAAGGTTGGGGACGCTAGCTGTAAATTACCCATACAAAATCTTGGAAGAGTTGCCTTATTTAAAAGGCAACTGTGGGATGGTTGATTATTTTGTGCCAAATGTGGTTTTTGAAAGCCCAAATTAATCGGTAAAATGAGGAGTCTAAATCAAAACGGTTTTAACCGAACCGACCGATACAATATCGGTCCGGTTTGAGTTGGTTTTTTACTTAGAATTGGCTTGATTCGGCTATTTAAAATAGAGACCGATTGGAGTTGGTTCGATCTCTATTTGACTCATAAACTAGACCGACCGAACCGATGCCCACTCCTATGTTTGACTGCATAAATTTTTTTACATTAAAGTCAATTTTTCATACATTTTTTTGAGGTGTCATTTATATCTCATGTAAGTGTATAGAGTCACGTGATTTGAAATTTACGTGCCGTATATCTACGTACTTATATAAAAAAAAAAGTGTCATAACGACTTTTCTTAAAAGTGCCATAACCGGATTGTTATTAATAATTAATATACAATCAAATATATTTTATACTTTGTGATTTGAATTGTAGTCCAGTAGTTAGAACACATACTTTTCGAGATATGTGCCTCTAGTTCGAACCACACCTACCGTTTCCCGAATTTCCCTCTCCTCTATATTCCCATGTATATATATTATACTTTGTAATTGGATTGAAATTGCAATATTTGAAACATACTACCCCATATACTATCCAATATATATAGTTTTATAATAATAATAAGCAAAAATATATTTGTACTTAAAAGTTTTATTTAAATTTTTATAAACATGTATGTCGTCATATAATGACATTTGATTTAAATGTGATGTGATAGGTAAAAAAAATGATATCCTATTTGCAAAAATAAATAAATGAATAATAAAATTGGATAGGGCCTACCATGTAACAATTTTTTTTTCTCTATTTAAGACGGCAACATCCTATAATTAGTGGATGGTTTATGGTTTTATGTTAGAAGTGTTGAAATGACTACAGTGATTATTGTAAGAAATGCCTACTACCAACTATATATTAACAAGTGTCTCATATACTCATTTAATATAAAAAAAAAAGATGAGACATTTAGACATATTTTACAATGCGCACTTTGAGCATTTAAAAGATTATATTTATAGATTTTTAGTTGCATGGTAACAGTAAATATATTAAATATAATTAGAGATCTCTATAAGACAGTCTTTTATTATTTATGATTTTATGATTTTCTTTAATTTTATTTCTTGATCATTTAGTCAATTAGATTACATTTAAAGTATAGTCAGAAATCATTGTAACTCAGTGATTGCTTATTGAGCAAATGGATTGTGTTTTCGAATTGCTTCTAAATTCTCGGTATTCTTGTGGGAATCAACTAGTGTTTGATGTCTAATAACTAACATCCGTAAGAGAATCAACACAATTTAGAAGCTGATCTTGTTACGGTATTCTTTACGAATCAACGGGACCAAATCGTATTTATTGTTTTTCACACTTCACCACGTGGCCTTTTCTTTTCCTATTATATTATTATATTATATTATTTGTATGCATTATATGTGGAGGGGGGTTGTACTTTTATATTGACCTAAATATATAAGACTATGCTACATGTATAATGGCACTATGTGTACAAGTTGTAAAACAAATTATAGCAATAGTAATACATAAAAATTTATCCAAATAAATAAATAAATATATAGTTGTAATAATAAATAAATATATATTTAAGAAGTATGAAAAGCTAATTAAAATTTTTAGAGGTTTTTTTTTTTTTTTTTAAATATAGAACAGAGATATTGGAGGAGAGGTAAAGTAGTGGAACTTGCGGGCCTTCTATATCAAAATTTTTTTTTAAATTAATTAATTAATAAAAAATAATGAAACTAGTGAAATTGTCAAATTCAGCCATGATCTTTGACTCGCAATGTTCGCATCGTAGGCGTAAGCTCTCCATAAAAGGATACCAACTTCCGGGAGAATGCAATTGTATGCCTTTATAATTATTTGCTCAAAGTTTCGCACAGCAAGAAAGCTGAGAAAATGGCGAAATCACCAGAAACAGAGCACCCCGTGAAGGCTTCTGGATGGGCTGCCACAGACCCATCCGGGCATTTTTCTCCTTTCAACTTCTCCAGAAGGTATGGAGCGCCATTTCTTCTTTTCTCTACTTCTTGGGTCTCTCTTCTTGATAGTTATCTGCTTTTAGCCAATACGTATTGACTATATGCAGGATTTAATCCGAAGTTTTTTCCCCCCTTGAATGAAGGATTTTGAACCATTTGGTGTACCCTGCAGGGCCACTGGTGAGCGTGATGTGCAGATTAAAGTGCTGTATTGTGGGGTCTGTCACTCGGATCTTCATATGGCCAAGAATGAATGGGGTCTCACCCAGTATCCTCTTGTTCCTGGGTAATATATGCTCTCCCAGTCCCTTTCTCTCATATAAATATGCAGTTATGCACAAAGAGTTTTCATTCCCTTTTTTTTTTTTGTCAGAATTAATTATTGGGGTTTGGGGAATTAGGGGTTTCATAGTCGAAATGCGTTTGAGAGAACAGAGATTGATTGCCTATGGCTTCTGGGGAAGGGTTGATCAATTCAAAAAATACATGACACGATGTTGTGATTGGTAAATTAGGATCAAGCAATTATAGATATCCAGGTAGATCTTGTTAAAGCCTTAAAGGTGTTATTTTAGTGATTCCAAGGAACGGAAGCTATGTTTCAGCAAGTTAAAGGGGCTGATATTTGGCCATGTTAATTTTGCTTCAAAGAAGAAAACACAGAGGATACATGTATTTATAAAAACTAAACTCTGATCTTAGTCCTTGATGTGCAATCTTATTTAATCAACTAGATTGTAAACATTTTAACAAAATTGTTTGATTTCCTTCTTATGTATTCCCTTGTCTTCTGTTTAAGTGAATGCAGTCACTTTTGATATTGTTAGTAAAAGTTATCATCTGTTTTAGAGGCTGAAAAGTACCTAATGCATATTTCGAACTGGGCTGTTCACCGCAGGCATGAGATCACAGGCATGGTAACAGAGGTTGGTAGTAAGGTGGAGAAATTCAAGGTTGGTGACAAGGCTGGAGTTGGATGCATGGTTGGATCATGTCGTGAGTGTGACCAATGTGCCAAAGATCTTGAAAATTACTGTTCGAAATTTATACTCACCTACAGTTCTCGTTATACCGATGGTACTGTTACCTATGGAGGTTACTCTGATATAATTGTTGTTGATGAACACTTTGCTGTTCGTTGGCCGGAGAACTTGCCCCTTGACGCTGGTGCTCCTCTTTTGTGTGCTGGAATTACGGTTTACAGTCCATTGAAGTACCACAGCCTAGACAAGCCTGGGTTACATGTTGGTGTAGTCGGGCTTGGTGGGCTTGGTCATGTAGCTGTAAAATTTGCAAAGGCTTTTGGGTGTAAGGTGACCGTGATTAGTACATCTATTAATAAGAAGAAGGAAGCCATTGAGCGACTTGGTGCTGACTCGTTTTTAGTTAGCCGTGATCAAGAGGCAATGCAGGTCAGTGTTGAAAACTAAAATCAACTGAGAACATATTCTACCTAAACAATTCAGTTCCAAGTTCAAGTCATGTCACCATCTATTTATGAAAATTATGCACTTGTCAGACCTTTGTTAGTAAATCTGGTTCATACATGATGCCCCGGTAATATAAACAAATATGCATAGTCCAAAAACTTAAAAAACTTTTAGACTGAGGTTGTTCAAACTTGGTTGTTCTGATTTTCTGATGGTCTTTTTCTCTTGCCCGCGCTGAAACTTCATTAATCTGTGTCTTTACTCGGCACCTGCATTAATAGGCTGCTGCTGGGACGATGGATGGAATCATAGATACCGTGTCAGCTGCTCACCCTCTTGTACCCTTGCTAAATTTGTTGAAGCCTCACTCACATCTTATCATGGTTGGTGCTGCGGAAAAGCCGCTTGAGGTGCCAATGTTACCTCTGATTTTTGGTAAGCAAATCAGCCTACATTTCTCCTTTATTTTGCTTCTTTGGATTTGCAGGTAAATGGCTGACATCGATAATGCAAAAACAGGTCGAAAGTCAGTAAGTGGGAGTGGAATCGGAGGACTTAAAGAGACTCAAGAAATGATTGATTTTGCAGCAAAACACAGTATATTAGCAGATGTGGAGATCATATCCATGGATTACATCAACAGTGCAATGGAGCGTCTGAAGAAATCTGATGTTAAATACCGTTTTGTCATTGCTGTTGGAAATTCCTTGAAGACTGAGTAATTATGAGATATACTGCTGCAGAGGAGGCAACATTGTTACAAAATTTGTGTTTCTGGGACTTTAAAATCTTTGAGAAGTGATCCTTCGTTTTTTCATTTTTGATACTGCTGGAGTATTATACTCTAACCTCATGCATCAATCAACAACTCACGTGTGGATTCAAATGCCTCAATTTATCGTTAAAATGTGACCCTAAATCCTACTGTAGGTTGCTTATTAGTCTGGACTCTAAAGTGGACTTAAATCCTACTGTGGGTTGCTTATCAGTCTAAAGTCTGAAGTGGACTATGAAGTACCCTATTTAAAGTACTCTCGGAGTACTTGATATTTTTCCATGTTTTAGTAGTAGAAGCTCAATTTCGTATCGAACAAATATCTTATAACGAGATATATATGAATTGTTATTGCCTTGTTGATCTCAATATTGCCCGCCTGCTTTACATTATTATTTTATTTATTTATTTATTTTTGTGTTTTAAGTTTATTTAATGTTTTAATTTTAACATAAACTACAATATCCACATTGCTGTTGTTAAATTTAGCTATCTACATAAGCAAGAAGTACATTTTAAGAAGAAATTAAATATTATATATAAAAGTTAAATTTAATAACTATTAAAGTGTTATATTGAATATGTTAAACAAAATCACTAAAATTCACTAAGTCTAAGTGGATCATATTTTCGTCAAAAGTTATTGTCAAAATTTATTAAATAAATAAAAAAATTTCAAAAGCATTAAATTCTAATACAATGTTAAAATTATTGTTAAAGTTAACAACTAACTAAAAAAGATTATTTTAATGACTTCCGTAACACAATCAATGTAACTAATTTTTTTTAAATTGTTAACTAACCACTTTACTAATAACTTAATTTAATATTATCACTGTGGTTTAAAGTTGTGGCTGCTCTAAGATCTTATGTTTGGTAGATAATAAGAGCAGTAGAGCACTTAAATCGGGGACCACACCGTTCAAAAGTTGAAGGTTCCTATTATCGACAAAAAATATATATAATATTTTTTAATATAGTTATCACCATTTAACAGTGTGAATGTTTGAAAATAATAAGTTGAACCGTACATTGTCTATGAAAATATTTTTTCTGTCAAATTCAAATTGCATTCTCAAGTACCAGCTACTATGAATAGTAAAAAATCATAACTTGTTTAAAGGAGTATCTAGTTGACTCATGGCTAAACCGTAGAGTTGGATAATTAAATGGAGTATCGTCCCCAATTGAAGATGTGTGAATATTAAAAAAGTTACCCAAAAAATTAAATCAAATTTAAATGCAAAAATTAAAAAAAAATAAAAAGAAATAAGATTAATTAATAATTAATAAATTAAAAAAGACGCTTTGTGGGGGTTTATACCATCCAATGGACTCCCCTTGTCCGCACAACCAGTTCATCCCAAGACCACCTAAAAAAATCAATGTGACACGCAAATAATTTTAAAATAATCTCACCCCATAATCGAAAAGATTATATATAATTTTGAAATAATATCACCTTATAGAAAATCGGCAGGATTTTCTTACAATTTGATGATTGGCAGAAGAATTGTGTCAAACAACTAATAAAAGCATAACATATACCCTCATATTACTACATGAGTGATGCTATTTATTTGATCTCTAGTCTAATTAATATTACTACACTGAGAATGAGTATATATATAAATATATAAGAGTATTAATTTATTTGACAATCAATAAGGAAATGATAACTAAACTGGACATCAGTCTCCAGTCTAGATAAATAAAATTATTTTTTCTACATACAACAAGTGTCTAATACCATCGATTGCTACAAATGCAGAACTAGTGAATGAGGTGACAGGTAGCGAAGGAACATGTGACACTAAGAGAGCCTAATGTTAGCATTTCATTTGTTCACATCATACCTTTGATATCACATTAGTATCAAACACTAGCAACGCTGGAGGCAGGGAGGGCCCAAATATAATTTCTATGTAGCCCCCGTCCAGCCAAAGCCTAAAATCAAACCTTTTTTTTTTTTTTAAATCCTTTAGTCACCCCAATACAATCAATTAGTCCAAGTTTCTTTGGCCCAAAATCAGAAAAATCAGATCGGCTTCCCTTTTATCCACCGGACCACCGACCACCAGGGCCACTGGATAAGTGCGGACAAGCCACCAGAAGAAAGGTGCTAGAAAACCGCACAGAAACCACCGGAAGAGAAGTGAAAGGGACGGCCGGAATACCGCACATAAACCACGGGAAGATGAATGAACTGGTCATAGAAAGTAGATGCTTTGAAGTGCAAAATTGCCGGAGATAAACACCATTGAAGGTTGGGGATTTCTTCTTCATTCTTTTCTTTTCCTTTTCTTTTCTTTTCTCTTTGTCAGATAATTGAGCACTGTAATTTGAAAAATGAGAGAGAATAAATTGGGAAATTTGCTAAGTCTTGTGTTTGGGGCCTGGGTAAAGAAAGGAAAAGCTGGAAAATAATGGAAATAGAGAGAAAGAAAGGGGGTTTCAGGTTTGTGTTACAATATCTATTTGTTTTTGTTTACCATTAATAGATAAATAGTAGTTAAAATTATTATATATGCTTGTGATTTAGATATTTGCGGGAATATTATTATATTTCAGGTTTGGTTTAAGCTAATTTACAAATGGAACTATGCTAATTTTTTTCCTAAACTTTTATTATTATGACATTTTTAGCGTAATTTCATTTCCAACAATTTATAGTATAAAAAAAATTTCCATGAGCGCTGCTCCCGAACCCCCGAGAAGGCTCCTGGCTCTAAATCTAGCTCAGTCTTTATAAAAATTCATGGGTCCATCCCTGGCCAGCGGTGAGTCCGATTTGCCTGGATTGCCCTTTGCTTACCAATAAAATTTTTTTCCTTCATTTATTTATCATATGATTCTTTTTTTCTTTTTTGGGGACAAAATTTCTTATGAAATTTTATATATACAAAATGCTTACTTAGAAAGCCTCTTTTGTCACGCCTCCAAATTTGTTACCTTATTTTATCGTATTATCGGCGTTTAACCGTGACAGAAGCATTTGAGAAATTAATCTTAATTCAAAAATTGAGGGCGAGACATTACAAATACAAGTCAAACACTATTATACATAATATCATGTTATTATAGCTATACAACTATTGTAGGTCACCCATAATGAAACATCAGTTATATACTAAAATCTCCATCACATACATATATCGTCTCCATTCTTGGGACGATCCAGCCACAAAACATTTAATTTAATACCTACAAGATTGTTAAAAGGGAAAGTGAGAGAGTAGTGAGTACAAAGTACTCAGTGAATAACAACACATACTAGCTCAAGTAGAAATGCAATAAAGGTTATTTTTATGCACAAAGAGGAACCCTTTAAATGCACAAGCCGCACACATTGCTAGTTTAGCCTCTACTTGTACCTGTAACCGCAAGATACAAAGATTCAAGATGACTACGATCACTTAGCGTGGTCATATTACCACATAACAAGGCAAGACTATGCCCAAAAGCAAAAAACAATCATTTATTTAAAGCAATTGTGCACAATGAAGTATCAAGTGTCAAAGCAATTTAAGGAAAGTATGAGTTTCGAAAAGGGATAGCCAAGAGACACGTTACTCACCTCTCAAATATTTCTTGAAAAAAGTGTCTTTAAAGCCTTGGTATTCCTCAATCAAAGTTGTCTTTCAAGTTGGAATCCTTATACATATGAAAAGGAGCATTTTTCAAGTGTAAAACTAAGTATTTGGTGAGTTTTTACAGTAGTTTTCCTCCCTACACTATTTATGGGCGAATTTTCTCTTTTACATATATATATGAAGGGCTTCAGATTCATCAAGAAGCAAGATATGGATGCATGTGGAGACGGGGGAGAGGGTATGATTGGTTGAGGGTTTTTGGAGAAAGTTTGAGGACCCCTTGGCCTATTTATATTAGTTATGATTTAATTATTTTTAATAAATCTTTGAGTTCCGCCAATGGAAATGTGACAAGTGGCGCAATTGGCACCATATGTTGCAAGAGGCGACGTAGCCAAACGTGGTTTATTCATTTATTGCTCAAGAAATCCGTATACTTTGTATTGTCTTGTAATTTGTCGCTGTACTTTGATTTATGTTGATCACAGTCCTTTCACTATCTAAGTTTTTAAAGTAAACCTAACTCTTAACCCCTAATAACTAGTTTGTTTATAGACATATTCGAAACTTATTGAATCAAAATCAAAATTTGATGGGATGTTACACCTTTCTTGATGCTTACTCCGCTTTTGGCACCGACAAATGATATTTTTAATACATAAATACAAACGTACGTATAAACATATACACACACACACACCCGTCTCTTTACTATCACAACATGTCAATTAATCTATCTATATAGTAAAACATCAAAGTTGATAAACCTTTTTTCCTGCCTAAAATTATTACTCAATAAGTCCTTCTCTTTTAATATATTTTTTAGATAACACCCTAATCTTTTCTAAAAGTTATTGTTATGATTCTGTTAGGATAATACCTTTCGGATAACACCGTAATCTCCATCGAAATTGATTTATGTCTCATATTTGTTGTGAAACCAATTTTATGTGAGTTCCAAACAATTCCCAATTACTTACGAACTATAAAATTATTGATTTAAATATAAATGAATGCAAAATTTTTACAAAATTTCAATCGGCACATAAATATGTTATCGAATTTATTATTATGACAAAAAATAAATAAAAAAAAGTCATTTCTGTCATAGTATGCCAATATAGTTGCACAAATATACTATTAGATTCCTCGTTAGCAAAACTAATAAGAGCAAAATCTTATATATATACATATATATATTATTAATTTGGACATTCTTATATATCTACAATATAATTTTTTATATAAATGGGTATCAAGTGAATACATGCATCAAACTAAAAATAATTATTATAAAATAATGCAATTTTTTAAAGGATTATATTTTTTATTTATTATTAAAAAACATAAAAGGGCATTATGAGTATATTTACAGGATAAAATTAGGTATTATTTGGTAGGTATGTGGGGTGGATATGATCTCATGAATGTGAAATTTTTTACCTAAACAGCTTTCAAGTTGATACATATATGTAATAGTAGACTTGTAATAATATTGAATAAGTTAGAGGGTTTAAAAATTAAATTATAATAAAACCTTAAATGGATATATGAGCTAGAATTCCCTTTTAAGAACTTTCCGAAAATTTTATTAACAAACTTCCTATCCATGTGTCACGCATGTATATATACCATGTGGATTCGAAATACACATAATTTTGAAATACATGTAGCGTGCATCTATATAGCCACATGAGTGTGAAGTTTTTAAGAAAATGAAAATTTTCCTAGAAGTGAGTATGTTTCTCTATAAAAATATTTGTCAAATCTTTCCTTAGTTTTCCACATATAATTGCGCAAACCCAAAATAAAAGTTCATGGTAATCCATAATTTAGCACTAAATGAAACTCATTATCTTATAAAACTTTCCTAACTATTAATTATTATACAAATTTAATTATTTTGATATATTTGCTGTAGGTAGTCCTAAAATACTTGGAATTTGTTCAAATATATAAGATAACTAATAATAATTAATTTCAGACATAACTATTAATAGATCGAGTTTAGATGACAAATTTTGTGATATTGATATTTTGTTTATCATTATAATTATTATTCTAAAAGCATGCTATTTTGTAAGGATTATAATTTTTATTTGCTAGACAAAAATAGCAATGTAATATTATGGGTGTCTGCACAAAATAAAAGAAAGTATCACTTAGTTACAAGGACATGTCGGGAAACTACATGTGGGGAAACTAAGTATTATACAGTTAAAATGGTATTTTGGGAAGATATTTTCTTATGAATATGAAATTTTTTTATGAACGGATATTGAGTGAATACGGATATTATGGTACATACAAGATACACACTATTAGACTATTAATTAATAATATTAAATAAGTTCAGTGACGAGTATCTGTTCAATATTTTATTATAAATTATTATTGAAATTTTTTAGAATTAGTCTACCCTATGTAACACATGAGTGAAAAGTTAGTTGACATAATAACGTATCAACCGACTTTCGCAAAAAATTAGTATAACATCTAGTGCAATCCAGCTATGAAAATAGATAAGGCTCCAAAAATAGAGCCTTACTGCTCACGCGGTATAAATCTAATAAAAGTAAGGCTACTTTTATTAAATTTGTGTTACGTGAGCGGTGGAGTCTTACCTATCTCCTTAGAAAATTTCACATACGGTGAAACATTGTACCCTTGCTAATTATAATACTCTAAGATTCAAAATTAATTATTTATTATTAGTAGTCATAAATGTAGGAGCCAGAGGTCCCAACTCTCAACTGGCCACGGATTCTACTTATCAATACATAGCAAAGCCAAAACAACTAATTGTGCCAACAATGTTATTTGAACAATCTACCTACTTAGAGCACAATTAGTGTTGGGGAAAAAACCCAGAATTTAGATTTTTCCCCCAAAACCCAGATAATGTGCTAAAAAGAAGGGGAATAAATCTAGATGCCCGTCTCATACTCCTCTTCTAATATAATAAAATACCTTTTTCCCACTCAAACTCCTCCTTCTAATCTAATAAAATACTGTCACGTGTCCAATTCATATTTTTCTCTCACTTTTCCCCTTACACATTATTTGAAAATAGGTTTTTTCCCTCAAATTTTTTCCCTTTGACTTTTTCCCCAATATTAATTTTACTTTCAGGAGACACATTGTGATATATATGTGTCGACTACATTTTGTGCACATTATTAAGTAGAAAATTAAAGAATAAATCTCCTAGGATATAAAGGAAAAGGGGTGGAGGGTCACATACTCACATGGGAATTGAACCTGGAAACTCCGATAAGAAGTTGAGCCTTTAATCATTTGGTTAAACTTTTAATGGTTTAGTTTTAAATACTACATAAGACTAATTGGCACTAAACATCTCCACTTTTAACATCTATTAGGCATTGATCGTGCTCGACATAATATTTTATTGTAACATCCCAAAAATTTTAAAGCAAGTGTATCATTATTCTGATAATGATTAAATAATTACTCGAATTGTATTCTAAGATTAAAAGATTGTTACTCAATTGATAATAGAGAAAGAAATTGGTCTTTAATTGATATAAACTAAAGTACAGTGACTTAATTGAAAGATAATGCAAAGGAGAAGGACTTCTCAGACAATTTCTGGCCAAGTGTACGATATCTATTGCGCCACATGTCACAATTCGATTGGCGGAACTCAAAGGTTCATTAAAAACAACTAAATCTAACTATTATATATAAGCCTAAAGGCCCCCAATTTTCCCCCAACACCCAACCACTCCTCCATCTCTCCCGAAGCTCCCAAAATCGTCCATACCTATTGTAGGCTGGAAAACTACCCCAAAGCTCAGCAAAATAGAGATTTGTCTCTAGAAAAAGGCGCCTTACCGTATATAAAAGGATTGTAACCTAAAGAATAGCTTTGAATGAGGAATTTCCAAGCTTTAATAACACTTTTCTACGTGAAGAATGTTTGGGTAATCTTTGAGGTGAGTAACTATCAATTTGATTTTCTTTTAACATTGATGATGTTTTAAAATGCTAAGTATGTATTTGATTAAAGCAATGAACATGGATTCTGATGCATTAAAAAGAAAGATTGATATATTGCATTATAAATCACTAGTTGCTCTACCCGTTATGTATCTGTTCTGCTCTGCTCTATTGCCACACTAGGAGTCATCTAATGATACTGAGATGGACGACGATTAGTGTGGTATCTACTCTATATCTGTATTGATCTGTCTGGAATTCTGGTAGGGGTCAACTGGGATTCAAATGTGGATCCACTTGATTGTACATGACTATGATTGAATTGATATGATTCTTGCGCGTACTACGGGTAGTAGTTTAACTAGTGATAGGGCCCATCTATGCATTGAAAAGTTTTGCGCATTGAATGATTTTCTAGAAAATAAATCTTTCAAATAAAAGGTAAATCAAAGGATTTTGTTACTCAGTGAGTACTTTGTACTCATTCCCTTATTTACTATAATTTTTGTAGATGATTGAAGCTATAACATCTGAAAAGCAAGGCAAACCAGGAGTTAGATCGTGCTCGTGAAATGGAGTAGAGTTGTGCATGTAGTGTAAATCTGCCTTTGAAGCTACTATGAATTTAATAGTTTTATGCCCACCTCTATAGCATATATGTTTTTACATCTTATAACATATCAGAAAATAGTGAGTTATAATCTTTATATTGATTTGACCTCTACTTCTCACTGTGAAAGTTATTTAATGATTTAGCGTACTTTGGTAATCAATGAAATATATTTATTAATACAACTTCTTGTGTGTGTTTTTATATTTCTTGAAAAACCCAACTTTAATATTTTCTTAAAAGTTTAACAATTTGTTTGTTTATATAATTAGCTTTATATGTTAAATTCAATAAGATAAGGTCAGTTGGATTGTTCTGTACGCCCCGTTCCCACTGTTTTAAATTGAAGCTTCCGCTACAGAATTTGTTAATCAATATAAGATATTCAGAAATATTGTAAAAATAGCGGGGGCGTGACATTTATTGCACAAAAAATTCCTATTATCAAATTTTACTGTTAAGTAACAACTGACCCAAACCTACCTATATTGTCCCGAAAACACAAAAACTATAAGTCTAAGAAATGAAAATTCACTAATGAAATGAGTTATCAACTTAAATCTTCACAAAATCCATCAAAATAAACAGAGAAGCAGCGCCTTCCTTTTCAATGTTTGGAAATCCCTTTTCAGAATTCGGTAGCATTTGACTTTGAGACATCTTCCTCAAGTGTCAAAAACAAAATTTTGTGTTTCCTCTACCATACCTTGAAATCTCTAGCTTTTTTTCATGAAAAATCCAAAAAAAGCAAATGTCATGAGATTTGGCCATTTTTCCAACTCCCACTTCCTATAATAGCCAATTTTTTCTAATTTCCTATTATTTAATTTGAAAAATTGATGATATGGACCTTTTGGGCAAGAAAATGTTGTGTTGAGGGCGATCAATACCCCAAATTAATAGACAGGGACGCTCTTCATAATAGATGTCAAACGTAGGAATATATATTGCCAATTAGCCTTAATATAATGTAGCAGCTTTAAAGTTTGAAGCAAATTTTATAAATTTGTTATTCCATATTTTACTTATTTAAAATTGACAAAGGTACATAAGCCTTTTGAAAACTACATATAGAAATTTTTTTAACAAAAACTATTATTACAAGCATAATGTACTATTAGTGTGTTTTTGTCAAAAATTTCCATCAAAAATTGTGGTTTTCACCTAAATTTCAATTTTATAATGTTTGTTTGATAAATTTATATATTCTTAATTGTCCGAGGTATAATTGTACGCAGTTTTCCCACTAAAAATGCTTTTTTTTTGGGAATAATGTGGACATTTCACATCCTTTGGTTATCTATGTGATTTACCTGATTATTTTCTTTTTTTAAAAAAATATTAATAGTACTTGTTTAGAATTTTTTTTTTCCTTATCTGATCGTCTTTCCCTTTACCAGATTTTCTCTCTTTTCCTTATCCCATGGCTTCTTGCTTTGGCAATTTGGGTTTTATTCCTTTTAATTCGTTTCAATCTCTCCAATTACCTCATTTATCTTCGTCTGAAATATAATGCTTATTCTTCTCTCTGCTTATCTCCCTTTACCTCTGCAAAATAATTTCTTTTATATATATGTATATTCAATGTTTAATGAATTAACAAGTTTCATTTATTATGATATCGTTTATTTAAAGAGTTCTTAAAGGAGCAAAAAGAAAATTGTTTGATTCTAACAAAATGAATTGTGAAACATTGCTATAGAATGTGTTTCTTTTATTTAATTTAAAATCAACTTTACATGATATTTGGATATAAGCCAATATTATTACCAATAAATAGTTGGCAAAATTACAATAACAATGCAAAAGAAAAATTGAGAACGTACATTAGAAGACAAAGATTGAAGACCTTTAATACAATAAAAAAATGGTGCAACCGAAGAGATTTTTTTGGTGTAAAAATAATTAAGATAAGATTTTTAGTATTTTTTTCCTTATTGTTTTTAGTTTTCATTTTTTGGTTAGAAACTTTAATATTGAATCGAAATAAAAATTTTAATGGAAAAATCAAACTGAAAATTGAAACATGAAAAGAATATTCTTTAAGTAAATATATTCGTGAATGAGACTTGAAAATGAGCTACAATAGAGTAGGTAACTCATGTATATATTATCTCATGTTAACGTATATCTTAACTTTTTAATTATTTTAATTATTTTGATGGATTTATCTATATTACTTAAGGGACATTTCTTAATTTGGATTAGACTATTTTCTTTTTAACTGATTTTTTAATTTTTAATTTTTTATATACTTTAAAATTGAGTTGTTATTTAGGTTACTTCCTTCGTATATACTAAACATGGATAAATATGATTTAACTAATGTTTCATAGCCTACAAAATTTCCATTACGGTATAGTCACAGAGAAGAGTAATAGGTTAGATCTCTAAAGATCCAGAAATAACAATGGGTCGGGTTAAGATCGCGTATGCTATATCTGTTACCCTACCCATTAAAAATTTTTTTTTATCCTATCCCCGTACCTATCCCCGCTTAAATGAGAATGGGCTGGGGACAGACCTGTGTGGGTAATACAAAGGTGAAGTTTTACTTATACTTAACCAAACTTTATATATTTCAAAAATACCCAGTAACATACTATGTTACACATGTAACAAGTTATGTATTTTCTATTTTTTAAAATTTTTATTTTTAATAAATACTTTTTTAATAAGCACACTCCTCCTCCCTAATCCCCACCCTCTGCCTGCCAAATTCCTGCTGGTCCCAGCGACCAGAATTTGGCCATATCTTAGTCGGTAACTGAAATCCAGCCAGATTCTGGTGACTCACTGACCAGATTTTCTTTAGTTTATTTTCTTACTTTTACTTTTTTTCTATTTCCCTTTTCCTTTATTATTTCTTTTCTTATTTCCCATTTTTTCTTTCTTTTCTCTCTTCTCATTTTTTTTTTACATTTTTTCTTTATACTTTTTTTAAATTCATAAAATACAAATTGTTATTCATTTTAATTCAAGTAATAAAGGATGTTATAATATTTTAAATTTAATTAACATAAAATGTTACAGCCATAAAAAACCTTGTTACACAAGTAACAAATATTATTACACACATAACGGGCATTGTTACACAATAACCTTAAATTATTAATCAAAAAATTTGAGAACTGGTGTATGTTATATTTTTTAATTCACATAACACAAATTGTTAACATGTAACATATTTTGTTGTACGCATAACATGTATTATTTCACACATAACATAATTTACTATACACATAACAGATTTTGTTAAACTAATAATCGTATAATTGGCTACATAATGGCAAAGCTTGCTACACATTTGACACCTTGTTACAGATGTAACGAGCTATGTAACTGACATAACATATATTGGTACACACATAACACACATCGTTACACTCATAACACAATTTGTTAATAACATAGATTGTTATATAAATAATATAGATTGACACACATAAAACATAGCTTGTTATATGTATAACATATCTTGTTACATACACAACAAAACTTGTAACATATATAGATTGTCACACATAGCAAATATTGATATTAGGGTCGAACTTGATGGATGCTTGTGCCATTGCCCAAGAAGGCAAGGGGCCCAATTACATGAAATTTCCCTCCCTCCCTCCCTCCCTCCCTCCCTCTCTCTTTATGTGGCAATTGATATATGAATCAGAAACTGTCAACCTAATTGCACATCTACATTCTTCAAAAGTTTTTTAATTAATGATATACATTATTATATAATTTATGTAAGATTTTTCAAGATTATTTTATTTCTCTTTAAGTATCTTTATTATCATTTTAAAATTTTTACCTCCTAAATTCTCTCCATATTTTCTAATCATTTTATTCCATGTTTCTCATCTACCAAGAAAATGAGAAAATGATAATTAATTTCAAATTTGAAGATTACTACAAATATTAATATGTTAGGCAAACATTCGTTTGCAGAATTCAAACCATTCGAAGAAAAAGAAAAAAAATTGTAGGGTTTACTATTATTTTGTAATTAGTGAATTTTTGCGTAATTTCTTTTTGTTCAACAACTTAATTATTATTTTGTTGGTTAAAATTGAATAATTATAGGATCATTTATTTTTGGGCTCTATTTTTAATGAATAATTTAAAAGAAGAAAAAGAAAAACATGGTCATTATAGGGTCCTATTTTCTAAATTTCGCTTGGGTTCCCAGTGACTACAGGTTTGACCCTGATTTTTATACCTATAACACGTATTATTTAATAATATAGATTGTTCAGACATAACTAACGAGCACTGTTACACACATAATTAACCTTGTTACCCATATAATATAGATTGTTACATACATAATTAATATTATTACACCTGTAATACAAATTATATAACATGTAACACATTTTGTTTAAAAAAAAATTATCACAAAAACATTACAAACTAATTGAAATATTAAGAAATATGGCTGGTGGAACATGAAACATGAAAAAATAAAAGACAAAAAGAAATAATTGGAAACGGAAAAAGAGACATACAGAAAAAGGCAAAAAATTTAAAAAAAAGGGAAGATTTCGTAAGGTCGCTGGAAAAAAGAAAAGGAAAAAAGGGGAAAAGGAAAAAAGGGGAAAAGGCCCCAAAAAAAAAATTTGCCGGATTCCAGCAACCAGATTCTTAGTGACCAGATCTGGTTGTCCGATGGTGGGATTTAAGGATAAAACTTAACTAAAAATTAAATCAAGTAAAAATAAAATAACCAATATTTTTCAAATTTTAAAGCATACCAAGTACATGGCGCAAATAGCCCTAATACTAATTTATTGGCCCATTTATATATCTATATCTATTTTTATTTTCATTTTTTACTTAATGAATAGTATTATAAACACAGTGTGTCTCTGAGATGAAATTATGATTGCTATTGAAAGTACTAAACTTTCTTGATAAGTTTCATTATCTTTTTATTTTTCAAACAATTAAAATTTTTAGTAAATATTTTTGCTTTTGACAAGAAATGGTTAAACGAGATGGGTATGGGTAAGTAGTATGATAACCTTCCCCGACCCATTCTCAAGTTGCACTGATTTTCGTTATTCTATCACTGACCTAATAACCTAATTGTTTGGGTATTTTTCGCCTTAATAAGGTCGAGAACACACATGTTCCGAGTTTGATGGGGTTTTTTTTTTTTACCATGGCTACTAAGTTCACTTATAGCGTTTCATATCGAGTAAAATATAACTATTATTTAACAGTAAGATAATCGAAATATTGCAGTTTAATATGGCTAAACATATCTTACTTAATAGTCCATGCAAATGTTAAGATATAATTTGATCTAGTATCTTCCCATGCAGCGCAAGGTGAGAATCTAGTTTTTCTATAATAATTATTTTCTACTTTTTGATCACATGAGTGCGTTTTCTTTGAAAATAAAGAAAATATTTTCTTATTGGGTGTAAGTTTTTTTTTTCTATGTAATTCATATTTTATAAAATGAATTCTACTTCTTCTTCTTTTTTTTTTTGGGGGGGGGAGCCTCACATGAATTCTATTTCTAATTAAATACATTACAGAATTATGGAATTTAATTTTTATCAAATTCAATTATTAGTAATTTAATTGATAAAAAAATATTTTCTTTCTATAAATTCTATACTTGTAATGAAACACAGCTTTTGCCAAAAGTCAATGATAGAAATGAAACCAGAGGGAACGGATTGTTTAGTTACAATAGCAATTAAAAACATTGAGGATTATTTATTTATTAATTAAAATAAAATGTAGTGCATTGAAGCGGATATGATATATTTTTATTATTTAATTATATTTTACCCCTCCTATGTTTCATGCACACATGCACTCTAAGCTATACAAGATAAAATGCATGACGTGAAAGAAATTCAAACAATTCAAAATCTATGTAGTTCAATGACATAAATGAATTTCTCACCCTCTTAGATCAGTAGTATAATTCTTCTTTTTCTCGCTAGCACACTCTTTATGTTTAAAAAAAATGTGAATTGATAGTTCGTCCCCCTACCCGACATATAAGGGAGAGATTGAAAGGGGATAGAGGAGGGGCATGTTTGTTTGAAATTGAGACCTTTTGCCGGAAATGTGGACATTTTTTTTTTAATATAATTCTAGTGATTTCAACATGTTAATATTATATAAATAAATATCATTAACTACTAAAAAAGTTACCTAAAATGTGGAGCACATTGTAATTAAGTTAATTTCTGCGGAGTCAGATCAAGTTCTTTTTATGCATGTTTTCTATTGACAGTCGATTCTGTATATGAAGTCTAATTTGACTCAGTAGACGCACACTCGTAATCAAGATAATAATCATTAATAATTACAAATCATCACAGAATGTAACGCCCCAAATTTAAAGAAATCTGGGACGCTAACTGATCTTTAAAATTAACTTAAAATGCAGAACTGATAACAAAATAATTACATGCGGAAAATCTCATTAATGAATAGATCGGAAGAGCGTCTTGTTTAAAAATAAGTGGAGATTTAACAATCAAATAAAGGAATAACTCGAAATCCTAGAAACATTTAATATAAATTCTAAGTTTGACGTCTAGTAGCCTTCACCAGTCGACCAGTTATCGGCTCCAAAACCTGAAAGTGTTAGTTTGAAAGAATGAGTATAAAAATATACTCAGTAGACTCTAGCGCATATTAATTAATTGATATCATAAATATAACATGTAAGCATGTAAATAGTTCTTTCTTGGTGGTTCTAGTATGATCTGATTTGATTTTTGAGAACAAAAATCATAAATGACTACATGTTCTCATTCTTATGCATTAAAGTACATACGCGTATAATAATAAAGAGCTCTTAAGCATATAATAATATGCAATCTTTCTTGTAATTACACATTCACATACAATGTTCACAATATAGATCAATTAATAATGCGCAAACTTTAAAAAAACATGTTTTCAGAAATAAGAGTCTACTTTAAACCTTGTGAGTTGAGCTACTTTGAGAGAAATCTACTCGTCTATTACTCTTCACGCCTCATCTAGCCAAAAAGAAATTAAATTATTTTAGAATTATGAAAATAATTATTTATGATAAAGAAATATAAATTTTGAGGACTCAATTGAAGCTCTGAAATAGTTTAGGATTGGGACCGAAAGAACAAGTATTAAACTTGAAGGCTGAATAGTTGGAACAGGAAGTTGAAGACCTTTCTTATATATGATAAAACATCGAGGACCGAATGAAGATAACTCAAAACCTAGGGACTTAAGTGTAAAATTAATTTAATAATATGAAATCCTAATTTCTCAATTCGACAGAAGACTAGAATCAGGAGTAAAAACAGGGAGTTTGAAAAGAGGCTACGAATCGTGCATTCGTGAGTGTTTGTGAAGGAATTTGATACCGACGAGTGAGATTCCGGCAAGAGGGAGAGTGGTGACCGAGCTTCTAGTCTCCTATAATGTACGGACAAGGCTGGGTAGTGGTTTACAGTGGGTTTAAGGGGTGTACGGGTATGCGTGGCTGCGGGGTGATTATGCAGGAATACGACACTGGCGAGTAGAATTTCCTATAGGAGGGGTAATGAAGATGGTAAGAGGAGTGGTATACCTTGTATACATGTGCATCTATGTGAATTGTGTGCTACATATGGAGCTGGGTTCTTGGTTGGATGCATGCATATATGTGTGTGTCACATATGTATATGGGAAAAGGAAGAAGAACAAGGGTGATTACCGTAATTTCCCAACTCGAGAATATGCCTAGTAATTTGTTGAAAATTCATGAGGAACGTATGAGTTGGGGCTGAATTTATAGGCTACGAGGCAAAAATCTCCTAGCACAACTTGGTTTTTCTTGGATGGTAGAGATTAGATAGAAGTATAGGATTTTGAATTAGTATTCTAATCTAGTTTTGTTGTTAACTAGGAGATGTAAAAGAAGTTGTCTTGTTTAATGAAATTTCAAAAGAGTTGGTTTCTTGAGGCGTGCCCATAATGGAATTTTCTTAGTACATATGTGAGGAGTTGAATTCTTGTTTAATTGAAATTGAAGAGAACGTCTCATGCTAGATGAGAAGATAGTATGAATTGGATTACGTCATCATCGTCGACTGCCTCCTTATGGGTCAACGCATAAACCCTCGCCTTTCCTTTATTATTCTGCTCCTGGTTTCTGGTCTGGACTGGATTCTTAGTTTGTCCTTGCTTTTGAGCAAGCTTTCCCTGACAGTTGGCTGCAAAATGGCCTATCTGTCCACATGTATAACAGGCTCCCTTACCCTAGAGGCATTCTTCTTTATAATATTTTCCACACTTGGAGCATTGAGCCATGTTGAATGTATTCTGACCACCGCCTAATCCCGTGTTTGGCCGCTTGTTCGGAGGTTGATCCCTATTCTGATTCTAATATTGATTATGCCATTTTCTCTAGATTGCCATTATCCCAGTTTTTTCTTCGTGGGGCATAAACTGTCTTTTGGATGGTTCGTTCCAAATTCAGACGGGAGGTATGGCATGTACCAGCTCCAAGACTCCTTCATATGTGGTGAATGCATAGGCAGCCAATATCCCTCCTATTTTGGTTTGTAACCCGCTTCAAATCTCTCTGCTTTCTTTTCGTTAGTGTCAAATAGGTGAGGGGCATACCTAGAGAGCTGTTCAAATTTTCCCTCATACTCCTCCAACGAACTATTCCCCTGACTCAGCTACAGAAATTCCGCTTCTTTCTGATCGTGTAATGATTTGGGAAAGTACTTTTGCATTACTACTGCCTTGAACAGCTCCCATGTCATGGCATGTTGTTGTGCCGTAGTTCGAGTGTGCAGATAAGACTCCCACCAATGTCTTGCGCTTTCAATAAGCATAAACTCCGCAAATGATACCTTCTGGGTATAAGTACAAGCAATGTACTTGAATATCCGCTCTAAGGCCCTCAACCATTCTTCTGCGGCTAGTGCGCCAACCCTACCATCAAAAGAAGGTGGCCTATATTGGTGAAACTGTTCGACAACCCAACTAGTGTTGTCTACGTTGAGGGGTGGATTTGGTGCGCCTACATTGGATCCAGCTTGGAGAGTTGCAAGGTCTCGCTGCTGGCTAAGTCCTTGTATTGCTTGAACGAAATCTCTCAGTAGGGTGGCCTCTCTGTTGACACCAGCATTATTCTGTGCTCGTGTTCGCATCATTTTCCTTTATGAAACAAAACGAATCCTTATAATCCAATGAAACGCACTTAACCATCACAGTCTAGCTACCGCCGACCCTCTTGTGTGTGCCGAGCCCGAGGAATACCATTTATGTAAGTCTAGTTAGCTTAGGGGTATTTTAATATCTTCTAGCCAATTTTCACGGACTAAGATAAAATATCCTTTCAAATCAAATATATTTATTGACTTCCAATTATGCTCAACTCATTTTCTAATCTTTGTTGAATGCTAATCTCTTACTTGCTGTTCTTGTACTTCACATAAAACCTTTATACGTAAATATCTGAAAGGCATGTAAAATTTGTAAAACATTTAAACTATTTCTTACCCCGGAGTCAACGAAGCAGACTATGGCGATGGGCTACAAATTTTCTACTTGATAATATCTTTGGAAATCTTTGATTTTTTTTTTTAAATCGATTGTTTTCTTTCTTTTTGATTTGATTGGTGTGCAACTATCGGTTCCCAGGTAGGAAGGGGGTCACACGGTCCACTTAAGTCCCATACCAGCCTTAGACAGTTTAGGTCTTCTTGACAAAGCCTTTAGTTTTGCGACTATTCATCTCAAGTAGAATTCCAACAGTGGATAGCAAAACAAAAATATATATACATATATATATATATATATTTGAAAATTTCCTTTGAAATCTTTGAAAAAATTTTGCAAGTCTACAGAAACGTAGACCTACTCTGATACCAAACTGTAACGCATCAAATTTAAAGAAATCTGGAACGCTAACTGATCTTTAAAATTAACTTAAAATGCAGAACTCAAAACAAGATAATTAAATGCGGAAAATATCATTAATGAATAACAAAGAATCTTGTCCAAAAATAAGTGGAGATTTAACAATCAAGTAAAGGAATAATTCGAAATCCTAGAAACATTTAATATAAATTCTAAATTTGACTTCTAGTAGCCTTTACCAGTCGACCCGTCACTGGCTCCAAAACCTGAAAATATTAGTTTGAAAGAATAAGTTTGAAAGAACGTGTATAAAAATATACACGTTTCTAGAAATAAGTGTCTACCTTAAACCTTGTGAGTTGAGCTATTTTGAGAGAAATCTATTCGTCTATTGCTCTTCGCGCCTCATCTAACTAAAAAGAAATTAAATTGTTTTAGAATTATGAAAATAATTATTTATGAAAAAGAAATATAAATTTTGAGGACTCAATTGAAGCTCTGAAATAGTTTAGGACTGGGACCGAAAGAACAAGTATTAAACTTGAAGGCTGAATAGTTGGAACAAGAAGTTGAAGACCTTTCTTATATATGATAAGCCATCAAGGACCAAATTAAGATAACTCAGAACCTAGGGACTTAAGTGTAAAATTAATTTAATATAATATCAAATCCTAATTTCTCAATTCGACATAAGACTAGAATCAAGAGTAAAAACAGGAAGTTTGAACGGAGGCTACGAATCGCACATTTGTGAGTGTTTGTGAAGGAATTTGATACCGGCAGTGAGATTCCAACAAGAGGGAGAGTGGTGACCGAGCTTCTGGTCTCCTATAATGTGCGGACAAGGTTTGGTAGTGGTTTACAGTGGGTTTAAGGGGTATAAGGGTATGCATGGCTGCGGGTGATTATGCAGGAATATGACACTGGCGAGTAGAATTTCCTATAAGAAGGGTGATGAAGATGGTGAGGGGAGTGGTATACCGTGTATACGTGTGTATCTATGTGAATTGTGTGCTACATATGGAGCTGGGTTCTTGGTTGGATGTATACATATATGTGTGTCGTATATGTATATGGGAAAAGGAAGAAGAACAAGGGTGATTACCGTGTTTTCTTGACTCGAGAATATGCCTAGTAATTTGCTGAAAATTCGTGATGAGTTGGGGCTGAATTTATACGCTACGAGGCAAAAATCTTTTTATTATTTTTAAATCTTTTGAAAAAAAGTTTAAAATGTTTATGGGGGGTGTAATCGTCATTTTGATAAAAATTTGGCGGAACAGTAGAAATAAGGACTATTTGTGTGTATTTTTGAAAGGTTAGGGGCTGTAGGGTGTCTTAAAAAAGGTTGAGGACGAAACCAGTTCTCAACCCAAAGGTTGGGGACGATTTGCGAAATTAACCCTTCTAAAGAAACAATTTTCCTCCACTAAAAATTGAATGACACGTGTCGAAATATTAAGGGTGGTGCCGGTTGATGATCACCCATACGTCACTGACCACGTCACATTAGTCTTCGGATCCTGCTATATATATAGAGCCAGAGCAGGATATTCATGAAGAACACATTTCAAGCATTTCTCAGGAGTTCTGCGGAAATGGCGAAATCTCCAGAAACACAGCATCCTCACAAGGCTCTTGGATGGGCTTCCAGAGACACATCTGGGGTTTTATCTCCTTTCAAATTCTCCAGAAGGTATATAGCAGATCTTTAGATTTCTGCTTTCATTTTGAATTTTTTCCCTGAAGTTTTGGTTTTAATGCTCTGAGTGTTGGGCTTGGGTTGATTTCTGATTATTTTGGTGCAGGACCACCGGGGAGCGTGATGTGCAGTTCAAGGTGCTGTATTGCGGGGTTTGTCACTCGGATCTTCATATGGTCAAGAATGAATGGGGTATTACTCATTATCCTGTTGTTCCCGGGTAATATCTCTCTACCTACATAATTCAACTGTAGCAACGATTTATGTCCGAACTTAGGCTTTTTGGAATTAATTAATGTGGTATCCACTATGCATTATCTATAAACGTAATTGTGGTCCTAGCTTTCTTAAGATTAGGGATTGTGGTCATTTTCCTTTGAAGCCATTATCTTGGGAATGATTCTAGATTAGTTTGACTTTGAATATATATTATCCTGGGAATGATTTTAGTGCTTGTTTGATTCTCATTATCCTTCCATGTTATAAATGATAACCAAACAAAGGAGACAGCGGGATTTGCTGTTGCATCTTGCAACATATATGATTAATTTTTTCCTGTATTTTCCCTTCTAATGATATACACTGCCGGCAAGTAAACACTGATTCTGGCGAACCTGTTGCCTATGTTCTTGGTCTTTATTCGTTGGACAGGATTTTGAATTGCCTTAATATTAATTTTAGAATGAGAAGTACCTGGTGCATAAGTTAATACTGGGCTGTTAATTTCAGGCATGAAATTGTGGGTGAAGTAACCGAGGTCGGTAGCAAGGTGCAGAAATTCAAAGTCGGCGACAAAGTGGGGGTCGGGTGCTTGGTTGGATCATGTCGCCAATGTGACCAATGTGCCGTGGATCTTGAGAACTACTGTTCTAAGCAGATACTCACCTATGGCATGCCATACACTGATGGTACCATTACATACGGAGGTTACTCTAACTTAATGGTCGCTGATGAGCACTTTGTTGTTCGTTGGCCTGAGAACTTTCCCCTTGACAAAGGTGCTCCTCTCTTATGTGCCGGCATTACCACTTACAGTCCCTTGAGGTACTTTGGACTCGACAAGCCAGGGTTAAATGTTGGTATTGTTGGCCTTGGTGGGCTTGGCCATGTTGCCGTGAAGTTTGCCAAGGCTTTTGGGACTAAGGTTACCGTTATCAGTACATCTGCTAATAAGAAGGAAGAGGCTATCAAACATCTTGGCGCTGACTCCTTTTTGGTTAGCCGTAACCCAGAGGAGATGCAGGTGAATACTTGGCTGTTTGGGATTCTACATTTTTAATTCCATTGTGAGAAGAAACCACATTAATCTCGAACCATTTTTTTTTTTTTTTTTAAAACTATTGCGTTTAATAGGCTGCAGCTGGAACATTGGATGGTATCATTGATACTGTATCAGCTACACACCCCCTTGTTCCTTTGCTTAGTTTGTTGAAGCCTCATGGAAAGTTTGTGCTGGTTGGTGCTCCAGAAAAGCCACTCGAGTTGCCAGCATTTCCTATAATAACAGGTGAGCAATTAAATTGATGCTTCAGACTCCGGCAATGAAACTTCTGCCAGTAAAATGTTCTTTTATTAATCGAAGTTGAAAGTAACCTGCTCGTACTTTAGATAATGGATATCATCTATAATGAAATACAGGTCGAAGGTCAGTAGCTGGAAGTGCCATAGGAGGGATGAAAGAAACCCAAGAAATGATTGATTTTGCAGCAAAGCACAACATATTACCAGACGTGGAGATCATCCCCATTGATTACATCAACACTGCTATGGACCGCCTTCTGAAATCCGATGTTAAATACCGGTTTGTTATTGACATTGCTAAATCTTTGAAGGCGGAGTAATGCACTTATCTCGCCAAATCCAGCTTTGTCAGTGGAATGTTATAGCCTAGATGCGAAAATCTTTTAGGAAGTTCGTCATTTGAGGCCTGCACTATTTGTTCTAAACTTTATTTTCTTGTAGCTTTCATCAGTAGAATGTTGTGTGGGATATTGACGCCCAAAGCGATAATATTGATGAAGAATATTCATGAATGTGGCCCGGCCCGCATCCAACCGTATTTTGTAATAATAAAATGGTATTAATGTTGCACGTGCTAGGATCCTCTCAAGTCTCGGCTACAACATATCTTCAGTGCCTTTTTCTTGATATGTATAGAAACTACCTTCTAGAGATGAATTTGTTCCCTAACCACTACTGGACAAGCAAACGGATAGATGTTCAGCGTAGATGGGTGAAAATTTTGTAGAGGTTCTAATAGAATGGAGGAATATTCCAACGAGTACAGTGCTCATTCTTAAAATGAATACTATATTCACATGTAGTGATAGTTTATATTGTACTCATTATTTAAAATGAGCACCGCACTCACGTGGAGAATAGCTCACTTTCAGTGAATCTCACATCATTGTGAGTAAGGAGGTGCTCATTGGACAATTGATCGAGAAGGTTGAATGATTTTATCATAATAATAATGATAATAATAATAATAATGTAGTTTAAATTGTTCGATCAAGTTTTCGGACATGAGATCCAAGTTCAATGTTCAAACCATGTCCATTCCTCTAGTTTCTCACTTCCCTGATCTCCTCGAATTGACATTATTATTTGACTTTAAGAGAAATAAACACGTCAGATGCATTTGACCAACTTATTTGTACCCATATTTTAATGGGGAAGTGTCATAAATCCAGAACCTCACTTTTCCTCTTGTTGGATGGAAGGCCGCGTTTTCCAGGATTACCCACCACATGCCCCTTCAAAATGATATTTTTATTTACTCAGTAATGAAGCTAAAAATGTAACTTTATGCAAATAATTTCCTCTACATTTTCCTTTCAAGTATTAATTAAAGCTTTTCCGAGTTGAACTGATACAGATTCCAATCTGGTTTTAGGAAGAGAGAAGAAAAATGAAAAAGAAAGCCAATAATAATAATACACAGGAGCAACCGTTTTATCTTCGAACTTCGTCATAACCGGGATGACACTTTGGATCTTGATTCAGCCATTTACTTCCTTTACCGACAATATCTGCTATCTAGAGAGATGATGGTTTTTGGCAATTAGATGACTTTCATCAAATCTGGTTGGCATGCACGAGTCATTCAAGGACTCTGGTGGGAGTGTGGCATTTGATAAGCTTTAATTTCCTTAACTGCAAAGGGGTGATTGATGACCAGTTAAAAGTCAAGGGGTCCCGTCTTAGAAGATCCAGAACAACTACCAGAAGAAGAATATGAGCTTCCGCTTGAACCATCTACGGGGGCTTGGTTTAGACATTCCAAAATTAGTGATCATCGCTTCTGCAGTTTCATCGAGTAAGTGGTGGCCTCTAAAATCGTCGGGACCTGTTCACAGTTAAAGAAATATGAACTAATCAACTACTGCACAGTCTTATTTGGTATAGTTTCAATTATTCTAAACGAGATGCCAATGCATAAAAAGATTCTACTAGCCCAGAATTTGCCTCTACCGCAGCAAATGCCCTTGAAACAGTTCTCATGTCATTACAACCAGAATCTCTAACTAGAGATGGTAGCGTGCACAACTTCTGTTCAGGCAGCGGAGGGGAATTCTCCTAAAAGAAACAATCACAACAATATCAACCAAGTAACAGAACTAAAGCAAACTAGAAAAACG
>CAVNYN010213328.1:0-37087 GCA_963692815.1 Nyctanthes arbor-tristis
GGCCGTGGAGACTTGGGCTTGAATCCTAGCAGCCACGTCTTTTTTTTTTTCCCTTTTTTCTTTCTTTTAATAAAAAAAAAACATTCGTTTTTTTTTTTTGGAAGAAGAAATCTTATTTATTAATAGAATCAGAATGAAGTACATCAACAATAATAGTAGGAGGTGATTGAAATAACAAATTAGGACCTGACATAGAACCAGCCGCTCTAGTAAGTGTATGAGCAACCTGGTTTGCGGATTTCCGAAAACACGCGAACTCTATACTGTCGAGTTCTAGAACCAAAAGTTTATAGTCATCGAGAATTAAACCAAAAGGGGACAAGTCAACGTTGGTGGAGCGAAGAGCTTCAAAGACTACCAATCCATCCATTTCAACTGTGACACGGGTTAACTGCATATCTTTTATCCAAGTTAAGGCCTCCCTAACTCCCATTAATTCAGCCACCGTCGCTTCATGTAAACCGCCCATGCGAACCATCTTTGCCCTCAAGAAAGATCCACATCGTCTGGCAAAACCAGCCCAAGTCCTACACAACTCTGACTAGCAAATGTAGCAGCATCTACATTAACTTTGAGAGCTCCTGCAACCGGACGTTTCCAATGATGAATGCTTGGACTTGAATCGGTCCTGCTTGGAGGATCGGGAACCCGAGCCTCCTTCCATTGGGTATACAATATGTTAGCCAAAGAGGCCACTCTAAGAGGCATGAGAGATTGACTTTGCCAAACTACCTCACGGCTTGGTCACAACGGTCAAATAAAATCAGCAACCAATCCTTAAAATTCTGCACATCCTGGTGCTAGAAAGTCACTGAAGAAGCTGCCCAAATACGCCTTGCAAAGGCGCAATCCACTAGGCAATGAAGAACCATTTCATCCCCCCTCAAGGCGGATTGGACACTGACGGTCTAGGCTGATTTTCTTCGCCCGCAGCAGGTCTAAAGTGGGGAGAACCTCAGTAGCTACTCTCCACAGAAGATTCTTTACCTTTGGAGGTACTTTAAGGTCCCAGATGCATCTCCAAAGATGGCTGACCGGAGGAAAGTGTTCACCATTACGTATATCTTGAGCCAAACGATATCAACTCTTAACCAAATATACTCCCTTGTCCTCAGGATTCCAAAATAATTTGTCTTGCGTCTCGTTCATTCCAAGCGGCACTTGCAATATTCGATGCTTATCTGTAGAGGAGAAAAGATCCTCAATGATCTCCATGTCCCATTGGCGAACTCCAGATAGCATGAGTTGATTGACAGTAATATTTTCACCTTCCAGAATCATGTGAGAAGAGATGTATCCATCCTCACCTTCAAGTAACCATGGATCCCTCCAAACCCTCGCAGTAGCTCGATTCCCAATCCGAAAGCGGACGCCTTTCCTCAGAAGAAGTTGGCTTGCCATGATACTACGCCAGACAAAGCTAGGATTATATCCAATCTTAGCTTCAAAGAAACTCGTACGAGGAAAGTAGCGAGCTTTGAACACCCTAGTGACAGGCGATTGGGAGTCAACCAAAAACTTCCAGGCTTGCTTTCCCAGAAGGGCCAAATTCATCTCATGAAGTTGTTTGAAGTCCAAACCCCAACAGTTTTTAAGATAACAAAGTCTTTACCACCCTATCCACGAGATACCCCTAGCTGACCCTTTACTACTTTTCCACCAGAAAGCATTTTTAGAATGTTCAATCTCCCCGCAGAGATCAGTTGGAAGTAGAAACACACTCATGGGATAATTGGAGAGAGTCTGGGCCATTGATTTTAGCAGAATCTCTTTACCAGCTCTTGATAAGTATTTCTCCTTCTAGCCATTCAACCTTTGCCACACTCTGTCCTTAATGAAATAGAGTATCTCATTCTTCTTCCTTCCCGAGAAGGAAGGTAGTCCAAGATAGAACACATGGCTGCCTACTGCTCCCACACCCAAAGATGTACAGATTTCAGACCGGCAATCACTAGAAACATTAGAGCTAAAGGAGAGTATATTTCTGGAAATTTATTGATTGACCAGATTCAACCTCATATGCTTGTAAGACATCGTTAATAACCCTCACCTCTTGCATATTAGCTCTGAAGAAGAAAAGACTATCATCGACAAAAAATAAATGAGAAATAGAAGGTGCACATCTAGCAATCTTACAATAATGAAGCAGCCCAGATTCCACCTTTTGCCATAAAAAAATTGGATAATTCCCCAGCACAAAGAATGAATAGATAGGGTGACAGAGGACATCTCTGCCTCACCCTTCTCTCCAGTGTAATAGGCCCCAATTCATACCCATTGTGTAGAACACAATATCTAACAGATCGGAAGAGCACACGTGAGCATAAGGTCAATCCATCGCCGTAAGAATCCCATACGGGCCATGACTCCCTCCAAAAAGCCCCACTCAAGCCTATCATAGGCTTACTAATGTCAGTCTTAGGTGCTGCATAACCTTTCTTGCCTTGAGTTGTACGTTTTAAGTAATGCATAGTCTCGAATGCCATCAATATATTATTAGTAATGAGCCGTCCAGGAACGAAAGCACACTGGGTCTTAGAAACAATTAAAGGCAAAACACTTTTCAGCAAAGAAATGAGAGCATTCTTTCTTTGACAATAATCTTATACACCACATTACACAAAGAAATGAGAGATCTTTCTTTCAGCTGACCGTTAATTCATTCAAAGAAGTAGCAATTGCATGCTTTACTTTATCTCTCTAAAGAACCGTTTTTCTGCCCTCCTCTACAATCCCATATAAGCTCTCTAAGAGCAAGTTTAATGCAGGGGAAAAGTTAAAAGGAAAAAAAAGGGGAAAAAACATATTTTTAAATAATGTGTAAGGGAAAAACTGAGGGGATATGAATTGGACACATAATGTTATTTAATTGGATTAAATAGATTTGTTGGACAAGCTCAATGGGGAGGGTACCACATTAATTGTGCTCTAATGGCAACTTCAATGGAAAATCACTATTATATTTCTCAATGATTTTGCTCCTTTAATTAGACCATTTAAACCAAGACAAAATTTTCAATTCCAACATTAAAACCCCTCCCTAGTCCATGTAATATCAACCAATTTTCTTTTCTCTTTCTTCAGATAAGCGTTTCTCAAGCATTATGAGAAGATGAACTGACATAATACTTATCAAAAATCATAATTAAGCCCGTAAATCAATAATTGGTCACCCACATGCATGGAGAATATGTGTGCTTTTCTTTATCCTTGATTTTGCAGTTTTATATTTTATTTTTTCCTCCTTACCTAGAACTGTAGTGATGCATTGACGCTTGATTTTGTGGGTTTCGTATCTATGTCTAGAAGAATACTGAAGCAAACGAAATGGCCAAGATCAGATCGAAGAAGGCTTTTAGGCTGCTATACATCTGGATTTTGGGATTCAACGAACCTATGTTAATTCTTGCAAATGAGGCTCAATAATTTTCAAAAGAACTGCTTACATGAATTGAAGTATTGTTGAAAATTTCATTAGACAACGAAAGGTTTAATTTGGACAGTCCCACTAACTTTTCTCTCAGCTCTGTTTCTCTCTTAAATTTATTGGTCACACCATCATCTAAAAGCATCTCTAAGGGGTTTCCCCTATATTATATTTAGGAGAATCTATTTCCTTTTTATTTTCCATTTATTTTAATTGAATATGAATATGAATAATATATTTATTTAGTTAAAACTATACTTAATTTGTATAATAATTATAATTAGTTAAGGTTAATAATTTATATCTCGAAATAAACCAAATATAGAATATTGAGAAGAAAAGAAAATCTAAATTATTAAATAACTTAACAAAATAAATGCGGGATTCAATTAACATTAATTACGATACATTAATAACGACAAATACTGAAGTCGACTCGTTAACAAACACAAACTTAATTTTCACAATTACTATATTGCCCCTACAGATATTCAATTAAGGCATCACAGATTGCATAATGCACTGTAGTATCCCTAATTTGGTCATGACGCTCAAGAAACCTTTGGAACCAATCTTCTTCGTAATTCGCCATCTCAACCTCCAATTCTGAAGCTTCCCTACACTCTTGGATTGGGACATCAAGGTCACGCTCATCCTCGTTAATCATGTTATATAAGATAATACACGCTGTCATTATATTTTTTAATACACGTTTGACCCAAAAGGGTACAGGTCCTACTACAATTGCAAATCTTGATTGCAAAACTCTAAATCCACGTTCTACATCTTTCCTACAAATTTCTTGTTTAGTGGCAAATTGTTTCTTGTTTGGACCATGGGGATCATGAATTGTTTGCACTATAGTCAACCACTTTGAGTATATACTATCAGCTAAGTAATAACCCGTGTCATATTTTTTTCCTTGAATGACATAACGATTTGGAGGCATTTTGCCTTGAGTAAGATCGGAAAAAAGATGAGACCTCTCCAACACATTAATGTCATTATTTGATCTGGGTAACCCAAAGTGAACATGTCATATCCATAGATCATAGTCAACCACCGCCTCTAATATAATAGTCGGGTTTCCACTACAACCTGCGTATTATCCTGCCCAAGCAGTTGGAAAATTCTTCCACTTTCAGTACATACAATCTAGGCTACCCAACATTCCGGGAAAACCCCGTTGTTTACCGATATAGAGTAATCTAACAACATCGTTAGAGTTTGGTGATCTAAGGTACTCGGGACCAAAGATCTGTATAATAGATCGACAAAATAGCTTCATACTCTCAATTGCAGTAGATTATCCAATTTTAATGTATTTATCAGTCGCATCTACAGCTATGCTATAAGCTAGTTATTGAAATACAACAGTTATTTTTTGCAAAGGAGACAAACCTAACTTACCTTTTGTGTAAAATAATTGTCATGAACTTGCACGGTCTGAACTATTCATGTGAATAGACTTCGGGACATATGAAATTGACGCCGAAACATCTCATCATTAAATAGCGGAAACTCAGAAATAGTTGTCGAATAAGTTACGATATGTAGCTTGTCGCCCACGGTTGATAACTTCATGACCTAGGACTGAGCCTCCCCACCTTGGCATGACATTACACTGTTGGTTAACATAATGCGCCTGGAGAAGATTGTTATTGCTCAGCGTGCGATCAATCGCTTCCGTTTCTGCATCAATCATTTCCATCACCGATTTGTAAATATGTGGTTCACCTTCATTTTCATCATTGGGGTATGTAGAAGAGGAACCTCCATAGTTAAAGTTCATGATTCTCATATGCTAAAAGTAAGTGTTGTAGCAAAACTGAGGGATATACTATTCTTAAATAGAGGAAGATAAGTTTATAGTAGGTGGCACATGATAGGCAGTTGATACAAGTGCGTGGTAGGTGACACATGACAGGTTGGTGCTCTTCCGATCTGTTTGTAGTAGGTGGCATGTGTGGTGTGTGAAAATCAAATTTGCAATAGTGAAACTCAACTTTTGCAGAGAATCCAATTTTGAAATAGTGTAAATCAAATTTGCAATAGTAGAATTCAACTTTTTCAGAGAATCAACCTATATTGAGCCAAAATCAAACTTGTTCAGAGAACCAAACTGCATTGAGGGAAAGTCAAAATTTGCAGAGGGAAAATCAAACTTTACAAAAGGATTCGATTCTCTACAGAAGGAATCGATTCTCTATAGTTTAAACTCGTTTCAATTGAAATGACTATTCAGACATAGCTTTGGAAAATGAAATACGTTTAAACTTATTTATATTTCCTTCCGTCTATAAATAGCTGAATATCACACGAAATATGCACCCTGATCAATAAATCCTAAAATATTACTTGTCAAATGAAATTAACAACGACACTTGGTGATCGTGGTCCAAGTTACTCATACGAAGAGGACATGCATCTTGTTCAAATTTGGCTGGGTGCTACTCAAAATCCAATTGTTGGAATAAACCAGTCAAAGACCATGTTTTGGAATCGAGTTACAGGTGAATACAATAGTAAACTTCCACTATCCATCATGCAGTAACATGCTATGAAATCACTTGATAAGCGAATACAAACGATTAAGTTCGTAATCAGCAAAATACGGGTTTGTATTCGGCAAGTTGAAAACGCTTACTCAAGTGGTGCTTCCGAGCATGACATTGTAAGTGTTAAAATCTAGTACTACTATTTTAATGTACACTATTGAACTTACTCTAACACATAATTCAACCTTGATCGCAGTATCTAAGAGCAAAAGAAATAGTCGAGTGTCAAGAGCCAAAATTTACAAATAGTTGGAACTTTGATCATGTCAGGCCTCTAATGAAATATATAAGAAATTTACCAATGACGAAAACCCAGTACCGAGATTTGTCCAGCGCCAGAGGGGCATGAATAGTTCCACTGAGCCTGAATTTCCCAGTCAGGACGACTGTATGTCCTCACCCACGCAACAGGAAATACCGTCATTCAATTTGAATATTGATGATGACAACTACGTGAGCCCTTCAACTCAGCGTTTGATTGGAAGTAATAAGTCTAAAATTAAGAGGAAAAATGAGGATGACAAAGATTATTCAAGTGATTCAAGAAGAAAACCATAAATTTGGAGTATATATGCAGTAAGGCAGTACAGATAGGCAAAAATAGCATGACTTGGAATTGAGAAAACTCGATTTTGTGGAAGAACAAGAGGAGAACAAGATTTTATTCACTGATTTGAATACAATGACAAATCCCCAAGTGCGTCAATTCATCTAAGATGAGCATATTAGAATTATTCAAAAGAGACGCGGGCGTCAAGGTGAAAGGTCGCAGAACATTGCAGGATCCTTTAGTCAATTCTTTGAAGATCTTGGAGGATCTTCAAGTCATTTGCCGGATTATTGAAATTTGTGGTCTTTGATTGTTAAGTTGGATCAATTTCCTATTGTGTTTTCAAGTTTTCTGTAGATTTATGTGACTTTTTGTTTATATTATTGACTTGCTTGCATGCCTAGCACTTGTTTATTATGATTATTAAAATATTTGTTTGTCATTGTTATTAACAAACTTTGCTTGTTATTTGTTAAGGTTTTCGTGTTTGTATCGTTCTCATTTAAAATAAATTTCACTTGTTCTAAATTTTAAATTACAATAATGATATTTAATAAAAATTAAAAATATGTAACATTTGAATTATAAAAAATAAATTAATAGTATTAAAAAATTTTAGAAATCAAAATTAGAACAATTATGTGTTAAAAACCAAAATTAATTTACAAATGGCGTTGTCGTATTTAAACTAATGATACTTTCGTAAATAAAAGAATGACATTTTTATAATTATATCACCTCCCTCAAATATGAGGTAAATGAATAGTGTTCTTCCAAATAACCTCCCTCAAATATGAGGGAGATGAATAGTGTCCATCCAAATATGGAGGGCCACTATTCACCTCCATCATATTTGAGGGAGGTGATATAATTACAAAAATGACTTTCTTTTATTTACAAAAGTGCCATTATTTAATTACGACAACGCCATTTGTAAATTAATTTCGGTTTTTAACACATAATTGTTCTAATTTTGAGTTTTTTAATACTATTAATTTATTTTTTATAATTCAAATGTTACATATTTTTAATTTTTATTAAATATCATTATTGTAATTTAAAATTTAGAACAAGTGAAATTTATTTGAAATGAGAACGATACAAACACGAAAACCTTAACAAATAACAAGCAAAGTTTGTTAATAACGATGACAAACAAATATTTTAATAATCATGATAAACAAGTGCTACGAGGCATGCAAGTAAGTCAATAATACAAACAAAAAGCCACATAAATCTATAGAAAACTTAAAAACACAATAGGAAATTGATACTACTTGACAATCAAAGACCACAAATTTCAATAGTCCGGCAAATGACTTGAAGATCCTCCAAGATCTTCAAAGAACTGACTAAAGGATCCTAAAGTGTTCTAAGACCCTTCACCTTGAGGCCCGCGTCTTGTTTGAGTAACTATAATCTGCTCATCTTCGATTAATTTGCGCACTTGGGGATTTGTCACTGTATTTAAATCAGTGACTAAAATCTTGTTCTCCTCTTATTCCTATGCAAAATTGAGTTTTCTCAATTCCAAGTCATGTCATTTTTTCCTATCTACACTGCCTTGCTACATATATACTTCAATTTTGCTGTTTTCTTCTTGAATAACTTGAATAATCTTTGAACTGCCGTCCTCATTTTTCCTCTTAATTTTAGACTTTTTACTTCCAATCGGGCGCTGAGTTGAAGGGCTCCCGTAGTTGTTATCATCAATATTCAAATTGAATGGCGGTATTTCCTGCTGCATAGGTGAGGATATGTAGTCGTCTTAACCAGAAGATTCAGGCTTAGCGGAACTATTCATATCCCTCTGGCGCTGGACAAATCTCGGTACTAGGTTTTTGTCATTGGTAAATTTCTCCATATCCTTCATTAGAGGCCAGACATGATCGAAATTCCAATCATTTGTAAATTTTGGCTCTTAACGCTCCACCATTTCTTTTGCTCTTCGATACTGTGATCAAGGTTGAATTATGTGTTAGAATAAGTTTAATAGTGTACACTAAAATAGTAGTACTAGATTTTAACAGTTACAATGTCATGTTCGGAAGCACCACTTGGGTGAGCGTCCTCAACTTACCGAATACAACCCGCATTTTGCTAATTGCAAATCTAATCGTTTGCATTCGCTTATCAAGTGATTTTATAGTATGTTGCTGCGTGATGAATGGTGAAAATTTACTATTGTATTCACCTGTTACTCAATTTCAAAACATGGTCTTTGACTGGTTTATTCCAACAATTGGATTTTGAGTAACATCCACTCAAATGTGAATAAGATGCATGTCCTCTTCATATGAGTAACTTGGACCACGAGCACCAGACGCCATTGTTAATTTCACTTGACAAGTAATATTTTAGGGTTTATTGATCAGGGTGCATATTTCTTGTGATATTCAGCTATTTACAGACGAAAGGAACCGTAAATAAGTTTAAACATATTTGATTTTCCAAAGCTATGTCTGAATAGTCATTTGAATTGGAATGAGTTTAAACTATAGAGAATCGATTTCTTCTGCAGAGAATTGATTCCCTCTATAAAGTTTGATTTCCCCTCTACAAATTTTGGCTTTCCCTCAATGCAGTTTGGTTCTCTGAACAAGTTTGATTTTCGATCAATGTAGGTTGATTCTCTGAAAATGTTGATTTCCCCTATTACAAAATTTACTTTCAATGGATTCTCTAAAAAGTTGATTTCCACTATTGCAAATTTGATTTACACTATTTGAAAATTGAATTCTCTATAAAAGTTGAGTTTCACTATTGCAAATTTGATTTTCACACACCACACGTTCCCACGTACCACAAACTAATATCATCAACCTATTATGTGCCATCTATCACGTACTTGTATCAACTACCTATCATGTGCCACCTACTATAAACTTATCTTTCTTTATTCAGGGCCGGCCCTGAAATTCTTGGTACCCTGTGTGATATTTTAAAATGATGCCCTTTCATTTAACTAAAGACTTTATTAAAAGAAAAAAAAATCTATTTCACATTTGAAAGCATCATTTTTTTAGTGCCCCTTTCATTTTTTTCAGTTTAACTTTTTTGGCTTTGTAATATGATAATGATAATTTTCCTTTTAAGTTTTGATCATGTAAATCAAAATTTCAAAGGCAGGCCTTGTTTATTTTTTAAATAATAAAATATATTCTAATTTTTAACTGAATAACTTTTACAAAACTATTTTTAAAATGTGTTTCAATAATGTCTAACTTTTTGACAAATGAAAATCTAAAAGTTTTTCAAAACTTTAAATGTTACACCCATATATATATATATATATAAATTGATGCCCTTGAGATGTTGAGTCCCTGTGCGATTGCAGTATATGCACACCTTCAGGGCCGCCTCTGCCTTTATTTAGGAATGTTCTATCCCTCAATTTTACTACAACACTTATTTTTAGCATATGAGAATCATAAACTTTAACTTTGAAGGTTCCTCTTCTACATACCCCAATGATGAAAATGAAGGTGAGCCACATATTTACAAATCGGTGACGGAAATGATTGATGCAGAAACAGAAGTGATTGCTCGCATGCAGATCAATAACAATCTTCTCCTGGTCCATTATGTTAACGAACATCGTAATGTCATGCCAAGGCGGAGAGGCTCAGTCCCAAGTCATAAAGTTATCAACTGTGGGCGAGAAGCTATAGATCGTAACTTATTCAACGACTATTTTGCTGAGTTTTTGCGATTTAACGATGAGATGTTTTGGCATCGCTTTCATATGTCCCGAAGTCTATTCACACGAATAGTTCAGGCCCTGCAAGTTCATGACAATTACTTTACTCAAAAGAAGGACGCAACAAGTAAGTTAGATTTGTCTCCCTTTTAAAAAACAACTGCTGTATTTCGACAAATAGCTTATGGCATAGCTGCAGATGGGACTGATAAATATATTAAAATTGAATAATCTACTGCGATTGAGAGTATGAAGTGATTTTTTCGATTTTTTATAGAGATCTTTGGTCCCGTGTACTTTAGATCACCAAACTCTAACGATGTTGTTAAATTACTCTATATCGGTAAACAAGGAGGTTTTCCCGAAATATTGGGTAGCCTAGATTGTATACACTGGAAGTGGAAAAATTGTCCAACTGCTTGGGCAAGATAATACACAGGTCGTAGTGGAAACCTGACTATTATATTAGATGCGGTAGCTGGTCATTATCTATGGATATGGCATACTCACTTTGGGTACCCAGATCAAATAATGACATTAATGTGTTGGAGAGGTCTCATCTTTTTTCCGATCTTGCTCAAGGCAAAATGCATCCAGCTTGTTATGTCATTCAAGGAAAAGAATATGACACGGGTTATTACTTAGCTGACAGTATATACCTAAAGTGGTCGACTATAGTGCAAACAATTCATGATCCCCATGGTCCAAAAAAAGAAACTATTTACCACTAAACAAGAAAGTTGTAGGAAAGATGTAGACCATGCATTTGGAGTTTTACAATCAAGATTTGCATTTGTAGCCAGACCTGCACGCTTTTGGGACAAATGTGTATTAAAAAATATAATGACAACGTGCATTATCTTATATAACATGATTATCGAGGATGAGCGTAACCTTGATGCCCCAATCCAAGAGTGTAGGGAAATTTCAGCACCGGAGGTTGAGATGGCGAATGACTAAGAAGATTTGTTCCAAAAGTTTCTTGAGCGTCATGACCAAATTAGGGTTACCACAGCACACTATGCACTCCGTAATGCCTTAATTGAACATCCGTGGGAGCAATATAATAATTGTGAAAATTAAGTTTGTGTTTGTTAACAAGTTGGCTTCAATATTTGTCGTTATTAATGTATCGTAATTAATGTTAATTAAATCCCGCATTTATTTTGTTAAGTTATTTAATAATTTAGATTTTCTTTTCTTCTCAACGGTATTCTTTAGTTGGTTCATTTCGAGATATAAATTATTAACCTTAACTAATTATAATTATTATACAAATTAAGTATATTTTTAACTAAATAAAAATTTTATTCATATCTTTATTCAATTAAAATAAATAGAAAATAAAAAGAAAATAGATTCCTTAAATATAGGGAAAACCGTTGAAGAGCACCAATAGTTTCTCCTATATTTAGAGAAGGAGTTTCCCCTTGGAGATGCTCTTATTTTTTCTTGATTAGGCGCGGCCATAACCTTCCACATCTTCTCGTGTTACTGGCTTGTCACCGGGTAGTTTTATGGCCAAGCCCGGTTGCTCTTGTTTTTGCCGGCAGCATTTTCCGGTCATTATCCATTGCTCCTTCCTCTCCTGGTTGAACATATCGGCCACTACCTAAAATCAATGAAGATCAACACATTGGATACCCAGGAACTCCTTTAGAAATTATAATTGCGGCAATCAATTGGGAAAAAGAAGTTTAGTACCTGTCTACCACTAGTTTCAGTGACAACACGATGGCGACCAACATATGCCTCTTATATGGTGGCGCCCTCCTCTCTGACAATACTCGTTATGTCATCGTGCTGGACAACACCGCGAGCCTCGTTGACTTCAGTTGCCGATTTCAGCAATTGCATGACAGCCATCGGACCACCTGTTTGATTCTTGCCTAGTGCAATGTTTTCGGCATTCACCTTGGACTCAGAAAACATCCCCGTATCTAATCGGGCTTGGCTGTTGCTGATGCTGTTCCTGGCTAATTTTTTCCCAACAAATGGAGTGAAATTTATCTTAGCTCTCATATTAACTTTTTACCCCAATATATTTTTATGAATGGGAAAGATCGAAGCGGCGGCGGATGACGGCGATGTGTCACTGACACGAAGTGGAAGAAGAGAGATGACACCACAATTATTCATCTTCGTGTCAATTATTCGCAAGTACCGTTTCTACGGTTTTGTTCACCCACGAGAGTCGCGCGGGGTTACACTGTGAGAAGGTGAGGTGGTGCTGATGTAGGCGCTGATCACTAGGTAAGTAATAAAAAAAAAGTCAAAAATTCTGATATTTGAATCCCTAGTTCTGGCCAGAAGCACGAAGCTCATTCTCCCTCCTCAACCCGTCCCCTCTCTCTCTCCAACCAATCCTCCCCCCCCCAAATAAAACTATCCCCCCCCCATAAAACTTTCTGTCCGACTGAGGATACAACCGACGAACGGCGGAGGAGACGACCCAGCTGCCACTTGCGAAAATGCAAACCATGCTCCAGAATTTTAGAGCTACTGGGGAAGACGATAAAGCTGCAATTTCTTGTGATCTTGACCTGCCAATTTGTGTTTGTTTTGTCCACCTCCTGAATATGCCTTCCGATTGGGTTATGCAAGTGACCATTGGATCCCGCACTTTATTTGTTCGATAAATTGCGTCAAAGTCGTGAAGCGTTTCTTGAGCAGCTTGATTGCCACTCTTAGATTCTATTCGTTGTCGTTCCAAAATGTGCACAAACCGGGCCATATTTTAAAGCAAGTCAGGATATTCTCCGATTCAGACGTTATTGAGTACTCAAACTAGTATTCAAAACTGACACATGACTTCAATCCGTTGCATTTTGACCTTGAATGTGCCCAAAATGCTGGTTTTGCTGATCTCCCAGTACCTGGAGTGCTCGTTGCTTCGTTATTTCCTTAGATCATTGCTTCCCGGGAACCGTGTACCTGAAGCAAGCGTTGGAGTTCAGGTCACCGGTGTACTGCATGGAGGAGATAGTGGTTGAAGTAGAGACAAGCCATATTCGACAAGTAAAAGAGAGGTATACGGCGAAATTCACCACAAAATGCTTCAAAGATGAAGGCGTTCTTGTGATTGATGGTGAAGCCACAGCAATGTTACATACTCTGAACCTGAAACAAATTTATTATTGAGGGACATCGCAAAGCCAAAAATGTAGGCCGCTTAAGCGACGAAATTATTAGTTTTTACCTTAACTTTGATGATCCCTTTAGCATATTGAGTTCTCTTTAAATGTTAAGCTCGACTTCCTACTTGATTCCAAACGGTCCTTTTAAATAAGTCATCTAATGTATCATTCCTTTATGCCAAAAAAAGTTTCATTTGGATTCTTCGAACAAAATTCTAGTACTCCAAGAATGAAATAAAAACAAGAATTAACACGGTACAAGGGCACCCATTTATTATTCAAATAAGTCCTTGAATACACAAATAATTTCTAGATTGACTTGGAGTACTGGAATTTTTTTTAATGGGGTCTTCAAGTCACTCTAATTCTGTTCTGAATCATTTGGCTTTATTCATTTTTTAAAATGATAACCCTTTTATAATAATCTGAGAACAAATAATTGTTAAGCTAATGAAATATACGCTGAACCATAAATTGGTTTCAAGAAATTCTGTACAGAAGAAGAAAACGTTCTACAGCATCTCAAGAGCTAAATATTTTGTTCATCCAATTGATACAACACAATCTCCCTCAAATATACATGGATGCCAAAGTTACAAATTACAAAGCATGGATCACTGGATGCAAACCCCTCAAAAGGGCAGCAGGAACATTTGCGACTACCATTGTTCTGCAAAAAATACAACCATGTTACACATAATCTATCAGAGTCTTTCAGAAGACACATTAGATGAGAAGGCGCCACATAAGCCCTCTAATACAGGCTAACAATGGTTATCAGATCATTTATTTTGGAAATGATATATTGAAATGCCTGATCATATTCATAAATGGAACGAGACTAATACCGTACAGAGGGCTACATGTAGAACCATATATACTGATGGTATAACAAAATTATTTTACCATCTTTCTGCCAATATATGTTTCTTCTCATTATAGATATCAATCAATAATCTTCCTTCTTGAAATGCATTACTTCTAATCCTGACATTGTTTCTTGTTTGTACTAGATTAGATGAATATGTGGAACATCTTAGCTTATACATTTAAATACATGCCCGTTAGACCATCACCAATAACCAAAGTAAAGTCATTTTAACTCACTGTAAGGTCTTAGCTTTGGACCAGTTATATTTCCCAACATTAGATAGAAACATGAAATCAGTCACACACCCTAATCTTAGATACTCACCAATTCATCCACTTCTTGCTAGAGAATACTTTTAAAAGAATGACATGATATTAAGGAGGAAAGTCATTACCAAGCAAATTATAAGTCAAAACTCAGTGACAAGACGGCTAAAATCTTCTACACCTAAACAAAGTACAGCTTTCACTATTAGAAAAGTTGTTGTTCCATGAAAATGAAGACATCATGGTCTAGAAACCCAGAGTGGCTAAAAGACCCAGGTGATTTACTCTTCACAGGAAAGTAGACTCCTTAGCACCCCAATAAATGGAGCATTTCCAATACAAATTTATTATCCTTTCATGCCATGCCAAAATTCCATTGATGTGGTACAAAAATTCAACCAAATGTTGCCCAAATCACGAAAACAAAATATTTATGTCTACACAAGTATAAATATCCAAAGCCAAGTTCACTTCTTCAATTTTTTCGGCCTCCACCAGATTTTTTAGCCAATTCAATGGAGTATTTCCAATACAATTTTATTATCCTTTCATGCCACACCAATGTTCCAATAATGCCATACAAACATTCAACCAATTTTTGGCCAAATCACCAAAGCAAAGTAACAAAAAGACAACAAAAATGGGCTCAAATTCAGCAACATAAAAATGGGGCAGCAGGAAGACAAATACAACAGAGAAAAAAAAAAAAAAAAAAAACAAGCTTACCTTCAATTAAACTTGGTAGCTGGAATTGATACCTTAAGAGAAATAACAAAAAAACACAAAACATTAACCATGAAACTGGACAGCCCGAAATAATCAAATAAATAAATAAATAAATAAATAAATAAACCCACAAAATGCCAAAACCTTAAACTGACCGGATTCTTATAGCATTTCCGAGGCTCGCTGGAGCTTCTAACACCACCGTTCGGCGGCTGGGCAGTCGGTCAAAGGGGGCGAGCGAGTAAGAGAGGGCGAGCGAGAGAGAAATGGCAAAATGTGGCACGAATATGGCAGCTGGGTCGTCTCCTACGCCGTTTGCCGATCGTCTCCTCAGTCAGCCGGAAAGTTTTATGGTGGGGGGTTGGTTGGAGAGAGAGGGGACGGGTTGAGGACGGAGAATGAGCTTCATGCTTCTGGCCAGAATTAAGGATTCAAAAATCAGAATTTCTAACTTTTTTTTTATTACTTACCCAGTCATCAACGCCACGCTAGCACCATCTCACCCTCTCACAATGTAACCACACGCGACTCTCATGGGTGAACAAACCCGCAGCTCGCGAGTTGTCTGGAACTATGCACCTGACCTATGAAAAGAGTAATGTAATCTGACACTAATGTAGTTGACACCATATTAATATCCATGGTGTTAAATTATTAGTTGAATCAATAAATTATTAGTTGAATCAATCCGTATGTAATTTGTTCATATATTTTCTCATTCAATACCACATTATTATTGTATAGATTTGTAAGCTACATAACATTATTCTTATAGAAAACAAAGAAAGAAAGGATTTTGGTAACGTGTGACTTTTTTGGAACGTACAATTACAAATTGTACTAGAATAGTATAAGAATATATAGAAATATGTTTTATTTAAACACAATACAAATAAATCAACAATACAAAGCAACCATATAATAAACGACAAACTAAATGTAAAAAAGCTCCACATAAGAGAAACAGGCCCTGGGAGGGTGAGACCTAGGAGGCTGGGACTTAAAGTCTCAGCCTCTCAGGCCTTAGTCTTAATCCCCTAACTAAACAAGTAACTTGCAATTTTAAAATGTTTGAAATGAGCCGTATAACCTATATACGTACGTAGTTTGACCACCCAAGAGAATAGTGTCTCTTATTAATTTTATTGCTCTTAATTAAATTAGATATTTTACCTCTTTTTAGGTTGCCATGTTTTTTTTTTTTTAATCCCCATACAAATTTTTGTATTTTTGCCTCTAATGTTTGTAAATATATTATTCTTGTTTTAATTATTTTTATTTTTCTAAAAAATATTACAATTTTTATATTCATTATTCTATTTCAATGTGATTGCATATCTTTTATTATAACAGATTTTTTTTTCAAAGAAAAAATATTTTAAGATAATTAATTACTCATCCTTAATTTCAGCCCGGCAATAATTCATATATTTCTGGAACACTTATCATTTTTTTCCACCTTGATTTTTATTGCTCCTCATCGTTTCCCACTGTCGCTTACTTCCCCTTTACGACTGCTGCCCTTGTAATTAGTAGACATTATTGTGATTACAGTAAAAATCAATGGCTTACAAATGCAATGGCAATAAAAAACGTTCAAGTAGTTGTGGCATATTTACAAATTGTTTTGTTTCAGAGGGGTATAAATGATGGCCGTGTATTGTGATCATACTTTTTATGTAAGGAATCCAAAAAGGTATTATAAATGGATTTTGGGCTACCGGAAAGAGCCACTGGATTTGGGTTGGACCGCGTTGCTCACTAGTGGATCCGTCACGGAACGCGACAACTACTATCAAGCAGTGGCGGTAATGGTTCTGATTGATTATTTTTATTAAATTGAATAATAATAATAATAATAATAATAATTGGATTTAATAATAATTGGTCTATGTACTTTTACTGTAGAAAAAGACATTTTTTTCACTCTTATTAGTTTCAATAGCAACACCGTATTCTTCAAAACTCCGCTCAATAAATAGATTTTTATCTAAATAACTCTATTACAGTTTATGCATCCACGAAATTATCGACAAGTACAACACACCTGCGGTGACTAATCTCTCTTTTTTCTTTTTTTTTTTTTGAGATTACAAGGTAATTGTCGCCGAGGGGGAATCGAACCCTTGAACAAGGATGTAAACAACTAATATAGATGTCACCAGACTACAAAGGTCTTGGCCGGTGACTAATCTCTTAATATATATAAAAGTTGATTTTGATTAAAAAAAAGAGTAAACATGTCATTATTTTTTTTCATGTAAGAAAGACATGTGGGTATAAGAATAAGAACCGTACTACATATACAAAATTTTCTTACACAATCTTCCTTACAAAGTAATGTAAGAGGATTCTTTTTTTTTTAAATAATTTTCACACATTAATCACTTTTTAAATTTATGACTATCACAAATCAACCTCACTTAGTATCCAAAGAATTTTATAGAACTATTTAATTCCAAATAATTCATGTCTTTTGCTAATTAGAGTGGATTATGGTTAATTGGAAGAGAATGCGCATGTCCAGTTCCGGACTCACATAGTATTAGAGCCCATATATTAAACCAGTACTGATTTCATGTGAAAAGATAGGTGTCTTTATAACGATAATCCGAGAATGCACGTGTTATGGAGACATTGGTGTCTCTGTTATCTCTTACTGCAATTTTTAAGCCGGCAATTAAATAATAATAACCATAATAATAAATACACAATTTCGGTCAAAAAAATAATAAATACACAATTACAAAAGCGACCGTCCCTCTGGTCAGTGGTCCCCCTCTTCTTAGTCAAACTCCACTCCTCCCTATTCTATGGTTTTTCTTTATTATATTATTATATATTCTGACGCTCGAATGCTTAATTCACATTTATCAGTAACTCATCAGACAAGTGAATAATCCTGGGTCTTTGAATTTTCTGTAGATTCCTTTTTCTTTCTAACCTTGTTGCCCTCTCCTGTTTTCTCGCTGGACCGACGAGTCCAGAAGAGGGGAACGCGTTGACTCTCTCCCTCGCCTCTCACCCCAAAAAGATGAATCAGCAGCTCGCAGTAGCCCAGATGAGAACGTCTCTGGAAAAGCTTGGTTGTTCCACTGAGGTAATATTACCAGTACAATTCAGACCAAACCTCTCTCTCTCTCTCTCTCTCCACTTGACTGATCAAAGTGTGTCTTGTGCAGAAGTACGAGGATCCAACTCTGATGAGATTCTTGATCGCAAGATCAATGGACACAGAGAAAGCAGCTAAGATGTTTGTGCAGTGGCTTCAATGGAGGACTTCGTTTGTGCCCCTTAATTACATCCCTGAATCCCAAGTTGAAGATGAGTTGAATGCAAGAAAGATTTTTCTGCAGGGCCTATCCACAACTGGATGTCCGGTTCTCATCGTCAAAGTCAAATTGCATTTTCCTTCCAAGGATCATCTGCAATTCAAGAGTATTTCTACTTATGCTTCATTATTTTTTCATCATTTACCGCATTTAGGGTGTGATTGATTTTCAAAAATTTTCATGAGAAATGGTGTTTTCCCTCAAAAATTTCCGCTTCTAGTCCTGTAACCACATTTTTATTGAAGAAGTAATTTATGCTAACATGAATTCCACATTTTCTATGGAGCCAAATAGAGTTCCACAAAAAAACTATTAAAAATCGAGTCGTCATATGTATGATACTGCATGTGGTTTCACGAAAGCCCATGTGGTTTTATGTGTTTGTGGTTAGTAGTTGGCTTATAGAAAAATTACATAAATTTTCACTTTCAATTAAACACGTTACATAATTTATTTTTTATAATTCAATTGACGATAAAATATTTTTATTTCAAATAAATTTCATACTTGTAATTAATAACACCTTAGTCCTTAGTTCTTTTGTTTCATGATTCTAAGTTCGTGTTGGGGGGCCGTTGGCTTTCTAATTTTTTATCCGGTTTATGAAAACCAAGCGAGCAGATGTATAAAATACTAGGAACCCGTTTACCAATCAACATATTCACATATATTTATGAATAATGCGATGTAGCATCAATGGTGTTTGGCACTAGTTTAGGTGACATCTAACGTGTCATTAAATGATAAGTGAAATTAAATAGATAAATAAATAATCTACTTAATTCAACTTATTATTTAGTATCACTTTAATATAGTGTCAAGCACTAATGGTGTTCAATAGTATCACTCTATTTTTATTGAATCAAAAGGCTAGCTAATAATTGGAGAAACATAAATATTTCTAACCTAAGCTCAGAAGAGTTGTCTTGGCCGTGGGCCATTGGATGGTCTGTCTGCATCCATTCTCTCTTTTTGGTAATTTTTTTTTTTGGGGTGTCAAATAGTCAAATTATTATTGGGCAAATCATAATATTATTTTTTCTTTCATGTCAATGTCAGAAATAACAAACTCTGTATATTTTAGAATTCATTAGTAAGTAGTCATATATAATTTTATTTTATTTTTTCAGGTCAGTGTCAGAAATAACAAACTCTGTATATTTCAGAATTAAGTAGTCAGTTAGTCATATATAATTTTATTTTATTTTTTTTTGGGGTCAATATCATGGTTTACTTGCCCTCAGCAAGAAGTTGATCTTCCCTTACTGTTGATGAGTAGGGAAGAGTAAAATTCGTCATTTAATCTAAGCGACAAAAGAAGGAACATAAATGTCACAAAAATAATCTTATGAAATTTGAAATAGAAGTGATTACTGAAAACTGCGTTTACCGAACTACAGGATTTGTGGTTCATATACTCGACAAAGTCATTTCAAGGTATTGTCTTCAGAGAACTTATTAATTGTCTTCTTGTGAGATACGTATAGTATAGGGCTACTCGATTCTGATAGGGTTTTTTTTTTCCTACCTGGACTCATCAGTTCTTTCAGGGGTAAAGAAATAGGAAACGAGAAGTTGATCGCCGTTCTTGATCTCGACCAACTTGCTTACAAAAACGTAGACACGCGTGGTTTGATCACTGGTTTTCAGTTCTTGCAGGTAAATTTTCTTCTCTAGTTGTCTTGTACACTGCTAACTCTGTAGCATGAGTCCTACTACATGCAGGGAAGCATTTACAAAATCTTGCATGGAATAGGGTAAATTCACCGTCTTACCCTTAAATTATTTTATTCTCAATTACACAATACACAGAGATAAGATGGTAAAATCAACATATTTTGTGAAGAATTTGCAAAGACTTCCCCACAAATAACATTTTCACTAATAGCATAGTACTAGTCTTTTACACTTGACGACGTTTGATCTTGTTTGTATAGTCATACTATCCCGAGCGCTTAGCCAAATGTTACCTGTTAAACATGCCACGGTTTTTTGTGACTGTGTGGAGATTTGTTTCCGCTTCCTTGAGAAGGCTACTCTAGAAAAGGTACATTTTCGCATACTTGCATGTTAAACGTTTTGTATCTCTGCATTCTGAAGTCTTGTGTTAAGTAATCTGGGCGTTGCCGATGACAGATTGTGATTGTAAGTGATGAAGTGGAAAGAGGAGAGTTAATTAGAACGGTCGGTGAAGAAGCCTTACCAGAAGAGTATGGAGGACGAGCAGAACTCGTTGCACTTCAAGATTTTGTACTGACACCATCAGACAACTAACTTCCCACGTATTTGGAGGGTTTCGATGTTAAAGCACGAACACGAACAATTACTATTGTATGACTTATTATTATTATTATTATTATTATTATTATTATTATTATTATTATTATTATTATTATTATTATTATTATTATTATACCTTCAGTATTGATGGAAAGGGAAAAGAAACTACCAGCAATAGATGTCTTATATACATGATGTAATAATAATGTACTACTACTAGTATATAGTAATATATGTAATAGTCAGTTAATCCTACCGGTTGTTCTTGATTTATAATTTTGATTTTCATATTCGATTTAAAATTAAAATAGTACGTTAAATGCTTTTCATTTTAATAATAATATATTCATGCGTATCATATGAGTTTGATTCTATTGTAGGGTACAATATTGATTACAGACAATGAATTGTCCTGAATTACAATTTGCATTTTAAACGTCCTACTTCTGCATGCGTCAAATTTTCTTCTTTCCTTTTTCTTTTTTAATTGCTATATTTATTTATCAAGGTGTTCTATGTCCATCAAAGCAAATGTAAAAAAAAAAAAAAAGGTTCTTGAGCCAAATTTTTTTTTTGCGTCTCATCAAATGGTGTTCCAAGTTCCAACTTTGAACGCTTAAAACGATCAATGAGAAATAGATCAACTATCGTAAAGTATATAAGTTTTCACAACTTATCATAAAGTATATATTAAGGGTAGTCACATCCACACTAAAAAATTTTAGTGGCCACACTATAAATCTTTGGGTGCTTATATTCACACTACAGATTTTACTAACCACACATCAATTGCATTTAACATTCTTTAACTTCACAAGTTTCATATTTAGGTCCTCAACTTTTTTATGTCATAGTTTTATGGGTTAATTACACCTAACGTCTCTAACCTTTCAACTTTTTATCGATTACGTCCATAACCTTTAATTTTCAGTTTGTACATCCCCAACCTTTAGGAAAATCCTTTTTAAAGTCCCTGATGATGGAAAATGTTAGATTCAGACGTTAACTATCCCATACCCAATACCAAGCTGAGGGGTAATTTTGGAACTATTTCCCTCCAAACTTGCTAGGCATTTTCCCTCCATTTCATCTATATATATATATATATCTGTGTGTGTGTGTGTGTGTGTAGGGTATATTTATTCCAAGCTCTCTGCAACTTTCATTTCACCATCCAAAGTAATCCAGAATTGTTCTTATGGTGGTAATAGCCCTTCTTATGTGGAAGCTGCTAATGTAAGATATGTTACGTGTAATTTTTTGCTTGCTTTAACTCTATGCATTTTATTATATAAGCCTTATGTCAAATGAAGTTTGAGAAGCAAGTTTTTGCTTTTGGTTCTTCTGCAAACTAGCTGGACGCATTGGGTTTAAAAAAAAAAAAAGTAAAACGTTGGGGATGTTAAATGTAACAAGTTGAAACGTTTGGGGATATAATGTGTAAGATTTATAAAAGATGAGGACATTAATTGTAACATGTTGAATAGGTTAAGGATGTTAAGTGTAACATCTTCAAAATGTTGGGGATGTAAATTGTAACAAGTTCAAGTAAAAAAAGGGCAATAATCTCCCCAGAAATGCAATATCTGCCGGCTATACTTTAAAGCCATAGTCACATACACACAAAACCTATTCCACAAAGGAGCACAACAACCATTAAATTTTCTATTTTTTCTATCAAACTGACCACAACAATCAAGCTACAACAAAAAACATGATATAAAATCACAAGATTTCATTTCAGCCCCAAAAAAATGTAGAATAAGTGCCCAACAGCCTACCGGAATCCGCACTGACCTTCAGAGACTGCTGCTGCTGTCGATAAGCATCTGCCGCCGATTTAGAGAGTGAAATCGTCGGCCCCCGAGCACCACAAGTCCAAGTAGCGCCGCGTCGCAGAGTACTCAAAGAAGATGGGCTTGAAATGCCTTTAGATTGTGCCTGATTTTGGGTTTTGTCTTGAGAATGGCACCCCATAATTAGCTCACATACAGGTAAATGGGTTTTAGCAATATTTCAAAATTACCCCTCAACTTGGTCTTGGGTCGGGGATGATTAATGGCTGAATCTAACGTTTTCCGTCATCAGGGACTAGAAAAGGGATTTTCTTAAAGGTTGGGGACGTACAAACGGAAAATTAAAGGTTAAGGACGTAATCGATAAAAGATTAAAAGGTTAGAGATGTTACGTGTAATTAACCCTAGTTTTATATAGGCCTGGGCAAAAAACCCGAACCCGGCGTAAATATGCCCAAGCCCGATAAGGTAGTGAGTAAAAATTTTTGGGTTTTATGTACTCGAATCTGAAATCAAATGGGTTTGGACGGGCTTCGGGTTTAAGTTAAAACCCGAAAAAACCAAAACAATTTTTTTACTCTAAAAATTTTTAAATTCAAATTTCTAATTAATTTTATCTCGATCCACAAAACCATCTATTTCACTTCACAATCATGTCTTCACTACATTCGTATCCTTCACAAAAAAAAAAATCTAGATCTGTGTAGGAGATGTGAATTTGTCTTTTTCTATGAGAATTTTGCTAGTTTCTATATGTACAACATGTGATTTATGCAAGACAATTTGTTTTTAATTAATTGTTTGATAATGCTGCAAGTTTATGGTAAAACTATAAAATTAGAATATAAATAAAGTCAACTAGTCAAACGTTAGTGTCTAATTGTTAACTTTATTACATTTTTTTGAGAGAAAACTTCATTACATTAGTATCTAATCATTATTATTTTCATTTAAGTATATTATATATACTTTAATTTTTTTATTGTTTTTACCCATTCAAGTGTTTCTTTTTTCTATTTATGTGTTCATATAAATATGTGCTAAATACTTGAAAGACCCAAAGTGTTACCCAAATCGAACCGAAACCGAACCCGAACTAGATCGAAATATATGGTCTGAGTTTGGTCAATCCAATACCTGAACCCGAAACTAGAACGTCCAGACCTAGTTTTATACACAATTCTTTAATATTTATTGCATCTGGTATAAAGTGATGTTTATTTTATAAAAATTCCATTAACAGAAGCACTAAATATTTTTAAAAAGTAAAATAGGGAAAAAAAACAATATGTTTTCTCATGATTTTAAAATATATATTATCAAAATTTTTTGACTAAAAGTTATTATTTAAAAAAAAAGTTCTAATTAATGAGTTATTTGGTGAAATAATGAAACAAAAGATATTAAGGCTCAAGTTAAAGATATTCATCAGAAACAAAATGCGATGCATGGTAAAAAATGTGGTGGGAATATATATTCCCTAAATCTTTTCTTTATTTACTTAAATGTCTTTATTAACCTCTCATTTACCTTTGTATTTCCATACGCTAAAAAATAAAATGAAAAGAGTATTTTTTTTTTAGTAATGTTATTTAGTACCACTGGTGCTTGCCACCATATCAATGTGGCATTGAATGATAAGTCAAATCAAGTGGGTTTATTCATGCATTTAATTTCACTTATCATTCAATGCCACATTAGTTGCCACATAGACTGGTGTCAAGCACCACTAGTGCTACATAGAATTATTCTTTTTTTTTCTTCATATTCATCGCATAATGACGAACCATAATTCATATATTCATTGGCCAGAAAGCCAGCAGATGATGGGAATGGTGATTTTAAAAAATAATTCACATATTCATTGCATAACAATTCAAAACTCTAAATACATTTCTCTAAATTGTTAGGAAAATATTGCGTTCGTCTTCTTGAATCGCCCCAAATGCATATATTATGGGCTGAAACGGACACGTTAGGTGAAAGTTACTCTCATAATACTGAACACCGAACAAACCAACTAACAACGCCTACCAAACTTGTCCTGAAATGCAGACGCCATTCGATCCACATCATTATTTATGAACACCAACAATTAGGGGATAGATAGCTTTACCGGAATGACCCAGATCTGATCTGATGCCAAACCCTGTTCGACAAAACCTTGTCCCAAATTGTGAGAGAAGGTCTGAAAGATGTGGGGAAATACGATTCGTTGGTGCTCCCATAGAACCGAAATGAGGAGAAGACACTTCCGCCGTATCGGTGGTGGAAATAAAGGTCAGAAACGACAGAAATACATTTTTAGAATTTTTGAATTATTATAATAATATAAGGGTAAAAGTGGGATTTCACGAGGTTTCAACTGTTGAAATAGATAGATTCTGTGAGTAAGGAAAGGTTGGAGACCCACGATAATATTATCTTCAAATTTCACAGATAATATTATCGTCAAATTTAATGATGAAATGAAATATTCACAACATGCGTCTCATCCCCCATCATAGCAGCCAATTCCATCAATATGCAAGGCCGGCCCTGAGAATTTAAGTGTCATGTGTGATAATTTAAAATGATGTCCCCTTAGTTTAACTAAGAATTATAGTAGAAAAACTTAATCACATTTCCAACAATCAAAACATCATATTTGAAATTTTGTTATTTTTTTATACACCATAAAAAAGTGAAATACAAGTAAATGTCAAAGCATCTCCAATGCTTCCAAAACTCATTTGATCCAGATGCTTGTTTTCTATGATGCATTTCAATTTTTATGAATTATAACAATTAAAAATATTAAAGCACTTAAGCAAATAAATTAATTCAAAAAGAGATTAGAGATAAGAAGAATAAAGCACCTGATTATATATTAAATTCTCCATAAGAACATCAATGAAATGAAAACACTGAATATCAAACTAGAAACTAAAGAATTATTTCACTTAATTGATAATTTACTTATGTTGGTCAGTTCTTTTTTAATTATGAAACAATATGTATTTGAGAATTCTTTTACCTTGCCTTTGCAAAGAAGAAAATCAAGTGATATGATTGCAGTTTACTTCTTGACCTATTTTAAATGATTTTTTTTTTCTTTAATTGAGCTTGACAATTATCAGATGATTAAAGTAGGTCATTTTTAGTTTCGTTTTTCAATATAATAATATATAATAAAATATAATCTAATTTTTAATTCAATAATTTTATACATACCTCTGAAAGATGGTGCTCACTAATGTCTAAGATTTTTAACAAAAAAAATATTAAAAATTTTTTTAAAAAATATTAACATTACACCTATAATAATAAATAACATTTTTTTAGTACCCCTCTAATTTTAAAGTCATGTGCGATCGCACCACCTGCACACCCTCAGGGCCGCCTCTGTCAATATGCACACAGGAGATGAGAGTCCTTACAAATGCTGTAACACATAAGTTGCAGGACAGAAGTTAAGGGAACAAAACCAAGACACCACCCCCTTTCCTTACATCTAAAAATTAATGATGATGAGCAAAAACATGGGGACTACATAAAGATCAAAGAAAATCTTCCCCAACGATAAAAGGAAATGTGATAGGCCTTTCAAGAGAATGCCAAACCAACATGCAACTACCAGCCAAAAAAGCTTTGCTTTAACACCAAAGTTACATACGGCCTATACATGGTGAGTAAACTGGTGGAGCATCCACACAATTTCCTGTTGAAAAGTGCAAGTTCTCCAGAGAAAATCCAAAGAGACAAGAACCTATTCTAGTTTCAATTGTGCTGGAGGAAAGAAAGCCCATTTCTTGGCATCAATGGAACTCTGATGATATATAGGTTCTTTGATCCTCATCTTGTTCAATATGTAACAGAGCCTAACACAACCGATGAACTACACATCGGGTATACAATATGGATATGGTGGTATGGACAAGATTTTAACTCCCTTGAGACGTCCAAGGATTTATTATGCCGCCCATTAACAAACAAGTCACAAAAGCATGGTATAGTGGCAACGACATCAAGAAGCAAAGATAGCCCAACTGAAGAAACAATTGTACTAGAACATATTTCCTTAGTGCAAAATGAAACTATTGCATGACACAAAACAAAATTAAGTTTGTGTTCAAAGAGGAAACAAAGGTGTACTCAACATATTTTTGCATGACTTACCAAAGATTCATCCTTAAGAGAACATACAAGGTTCTGGGGAAAAAGTAAATCAGCAATTTAGAAACAAAGAATAACTTACTGCACTGATTTCCTAAGACAATGCCTCAAGTGTTTTTTCCCTTTCCTATTCCGTAAAGTGTCTCATTCTCATGATGCGGTAGAATGAACAAGATTTCAACTTCCTCGACACGTTCAAGCATTTATTATGCAGCCCATAAACAAACAAGTCAAAGCACGGTATAATGGCAACGATATCAAGAAGCAAAGATAGTCCAACTGAAGAAACACCTTGTACAAGTAGATATATCATTGTCCAACATACTTCCTTAGTGCAAAATGACACTATTGCATGACATGAAACAAAATTAAGTGTACATTCAAAGAGGAAAACAAAGGCATCTCAACATAGTTTTGCGTGAATCACCATAACTTCACTCTTAATTAGGAGAACATACAAGGTTCCGGAAAAAAAGGTAATCATTTTAGAAGCAAAGAACAATTTATTTGCACTGAATTCCTAAGAAAATGCCTCAGGTTTCTTCCTTTTTTTTTTTTTTTTTGGTTATATAAATCCCCTTTTCTATTCTGTAATGTGTAATGTATCTCGTTTACATTCACCATAATCATAAATAGTCAACATCAGAGTTTCTCCCAAATGGAGGCAACAAAATCAGCCATTGAAATCCATCACATTCCAAGCAATAAGCATGAACTTTACTAAATTCAAACTAAATTTTCGGGTTTCACTAATCCTTTCATCTCCCATAGATTGAGATAATCATAGTCAATAATTAAGTACCTTAATCAAGAATTGCAAAGGATGAATTTTTCCATTAAACCATCAAAGTTGCTCCTCAAACAACAATTGAATTGCAAGACTGAGGCCGAGAATATTAAGCCAATTTAACTTCAAAAGAGTGAGAGTAAAGTAACTTTTTACTATACAAGAACAAGCCTCCCAGCTCCAATATCGCCGCCGTTATCATCCTCACCACCGCCGCCGCCGCCGCCGCCGCCAGCATCATCCTCTTCCTCCTCGTCCTCGCTCTTGGGAACGGTCACCACCAGCTCGCCGCCATCGTAAGCCGCAGTAGCCAGCTCGGGCCTCGTACACGCCGGGAGACGAAACCGCCATAGATCGAGCTCCAATTCACTTCCCGACAAGTCAGCGATACCGTCTCCCCGAACCACAATCTTGGTCACTCCAGGATAGATCTCAATTGCTTGGGCCGTTACGTCCTCACTGACGTCGTCGGTCGCGACACTGAATTTGAGGCAGTCGGGCATTTCGTTGATAGAAACTTCTGCGTTGGAGTGAAAGGGGAGCTCCAAAACCTTGGCGAAGATGTGCGGGAGCCGCCGGAGCTTCTTCTGCCGGCAACTATTCGCCTGAGCAAGGACAGATGCGATGTCGTATCGTAGAGTGATGTTCCGTTTTCTCGGCACTGGATGAACCTTCATGATACACCGTTTCAAGAAATTTGAGTAAAGACACAAAACCCAGATGATAATTGAAACCAAACGATCAAAATTTCCCGAGAAAATCAAGCATTTGATTCAAATTGACCCTATAGGAAGAAAACCCAGATAATAATTGTAAGAAAAATCCAGAATTCAATTAGGGAGCTCACAATAGAAAATGATTTTTTATATAGATGGCAGGTACTGTTTATAGTATTGCATAGTGCGTGTATGAGCGTACAACTTCTTGCCCTTTTGACCCGGTTGGAGCTGAAGAGGAGAAGGGACAGGACGCAGAACAATAATTATGAAATATTTGTCTTTTTCTTGCTGCGTTTATTGGATGCATTTATCAGGAAATCCCTCGACTTTCATAAGCTTTCCATGTTAGTCTATGATTCTACTCTTTTTTCAACCTTCCTTTCTTTCTTTCTTTCTTTTGGGTAGACTATGTGTCCTCAAAATGGATGTAATTTCTCATACATACAATTCGATTCATGTTTTTGGAAATTCTATAATTATTTGTGCTGGAAATAATCTTCCCAAATCGCCTGTGTTTTATTGTATTGATTATGATGAAAAATTTTTAGCACTAGCTAGAAATATTTTATGACACTATAAGTTGCATCTATATCTTAAACACACCAACTGAATATAATTGTCCCTCATATTGGTGGGCTTTAATTGTCAGACCCGATGAACCTTCATCCACATCAATAGATGACATCAGAAAGGTTCTATAACATTGGTATTAAAACGAGATTGTTGACTATGAATCTCATTCAGTCAATACAATTTTTTTTCCTTGTACAGTATTGTGTATAAATAAATGGCATGAAAGAGACTATGACCCAATTGCTTGATAAAAGGCGTAGTCTCGATCTCTCACTATACGTCTCTCAAATAATCTCTAATCATGTGTGCATCTGATGTAATAATCTTACTAGACGTGTAATAGTATATCATAACAATTTCTTGATCGATTAAATACAATTTTACTTGACAGCAGTTTTTCGCGAATTCGTGCTTAGGATTTGTGATAGGTAGTCAAATTAAAACAAGATCTGCCATAAAATATTTCAAAAGTTTTATTATATAATTATTACTCCATTTATAAACTGTATACATCTGTCATACGTTCATATATGGCGGTTAGAGCTTTGCATCAAGTCCATTTCGATTATCCATTTAAACGATTTATTATGAATGAAAACGATATAAAAGTATAAAACTATACATAGCATGTCTCGTCATATAGTCAAATGACGTGTATCAATACACACGACATGATTATAGTTTTCTATATGGCTTTTCTCGATACACGCCACATAATCATATAACACTATATAGTTTCATAACATATAATATTAAATCAGAACTATCATTATGAATCACGGCGAGCTAGCAATCCTACATGGCATTTGGTTATTGAAGAGCTGTCACATGAATCAATTAAGATATTCATAACAATAAATCTCTTTTCATTTGATAGATACATTATTGAACAAGTCGAATAATAAAAACAAAATATACGTCCTATTTTTTTCACGTCTTTCATTTATTACTATATTGTTGGTTCAATAATGCTGGCTACGAGCCAACTAATAAAAGTGAAATTTCAATAAAAAAAGAATAATAATTTTAGTTAGACAAAATAAGAGACAAAAAGTTAAACAAAATAGACATGTATTATGTGTAATTAGTGTTGATGTAAAGTGATGTGATGTGTTAAAAAACAGAATTGTGCCATGTGTCAGTTTTGTTAGAATTTTTATATGGACTTTTGTTCAAATAGCATCATAAAAAAATCCATATACTGAATGAAGCAATATGCTACTCCCTTTGTCCTACAAGATGGTTCAGTATACTATTTTCTTCCGTCTCAAAAAAATAGTCTACTTATCATATTAATATGTCTTTAATTTTTCATTTCTATATATGCCTATAATTAATATATTTATTATTACTCTATCTCAATTACTTATGCATTTAAAATATTTTCAAAAAATTAATGAGATAGTATAAGGGTATATATAGAAAATGTACAAATAAAATTTAATATTTAACTATAGAATAATACTATATAGTATCAGTGGTGCTTAGCACCTGTCTATGTGACATTCAATGTGAAATTAAATGAATAAACAAATAACTCACTTAATTCAACTTATCATTTAATGTCACTTTGACATGGCGCCAAGCACCAATAATGTTAAATAGTATTACTCTTAACTATATTAGTCATCATTCATTAATTTTTGTGTGAAAATAATTAGTGGACTATTTTTGTACGGTGGAGGGAATATTTTCTTATTCATAGGCCATAGCATAACTTTTAATTAATTAATGAATATTAATTATGTCACTTCATCATAATTGCAAAATATATTTCGCTTTGCACTAAAAGTATGTCTATGATTTTCAAAAAAAAAAAAAAGTATGTCTATGGTTTTTGTTTATTTATTTATTATTATTTTCATAGATAAAAATGTTTTTTGTTCTTTCCTTTTGTTTTTATGGATAATGTTGAGTGTAGGAAAAAAATTGATTGGTCAACAGTAAATTTCATATGCACCCTAAGAGCATCTCCAATGGGTTGGGTCTGTCTAAAGGGTGAACAGTATCAATCTATAAGAGAGAGAAAATCATGGAAGACTGCGGTGTGGAGAATTGAAAATGTGGGAAGAGAGAGAATGACTCAAGAATTAAAATATTAATTACCAAATACCTAAACCATGGTCTAGATATAGACGGAGCTTGAAGACTTTTTGTGCCACATGGATTAGTTTACATTAGTTTACTATTTTCTCAATGTCACATGGATGATTTTTTTTGACTGACCGAAGAATTAGAGATGCTCTAAGATATACAATTAGTCATTGAAGTTTAAGAAAAATATCAACTTGGTCGCTAAAGTTTAAGCAAAATCACAACTCGATCATAAATATTAAAGCCTTCCTATATAATAGCTTAAAGTTACGAAGTACTACCAAAATTTCTAGGGAGAAGGGGAGAGTACCCCATTACGGGTCCCTCAAGCACCCCTAATTAGGGAGTGCCATGTAATGGGGTACTCTCCTTAAGGGGAGAGTATCCCTCTCCATAGCACAACTCAAGAAGTACAAATTTAAATATTTTCTCCACTCCATTAGATGAATATGGCAAGCAATCAACCTATAACTACGTCTCCATGATTAGCTCTAAACGAACATGGCATCCAGTAAAGTTGAGACACAACTTTTATGCTATTTATCATATATAGAAATTATTTATGAAAATTTTCTAGGTATGAAGTTTGTTTGTAGTATCCACGTTTGATTAATTTCACTTTAGGTATGTAGCTTTCACGGTTTTCCAAATTGAATTGACAACTTGATATGGGGAGTTTGGAAAAAGCTTCAGTGCTCTAGAAAGACTGAGTACTCAGAGCTCTACCTATTAAATTCTTGTCATATATATTATCAAATGTCTCACTGCGACACCACACACCCCCATAATAAACATGGCAAAATTATAGTGAGTGATAGGGTGTGAAATGTTGCAGTGGGACTCTTGATAATACACATGCCAAGAATTTAGTGGATGAAGCACCGAGTGCTCAGTGCTCCATTATCTCAAATTAAAAGTTGATTAAGTCACAAGTCAAATTTTAATACTATCAAACACATATTCTTCATAAAAAATTTGTTGCGTTCTCTTTATTATTTTTAGACTATTTTTAGACTATTTTTAGACTATTTTCTCTTTTATATTTTCAAGAACGCAATTCAAAAATAACTTCAAAAATTGTAAAGAAAATTAAGAACAATTTTTCTTGTTTTTTACGTTTCCCATGTTAAACTTAAAAAAGGGAAAATGCGTTTTAAAATTTTAAACTTTACATTAATTACATTTAAATCTCAATTTTTATTTGTATATTTATCTTACTTCTATTTTCTATTTTTAAAAATAATTATTTTCTCAAAACATCAACATCAAACTAGAGAACTCAAAATGTATTTTTAAATAAAAGAAAACTAAAAGACAAAAAGAACGCAATATTTTTATAATTTTCAATTATCCCTCTTTATTTCTCCACAACACATTCTTTCTAAGGTGGTGGTTGATTTCTTTTATTATAAATTCAGGAAAAAAAATAGTAAACACAAAATACAATATATATATATATAAAATAAGTGAATGGTGACTTTTCACGCTCATTTTTTGGCTTTATAAGATTTTTGACTCTATAAGATTTCTGACTATATAAGATTTCTAGTAAGATCGTTTAATTTCTTTTTTGTATTTTTATTTTTATCTTTTTTTTAGATGGTTACACTAATTTATTAAATAATATTCACTTTTTCCTTTATTAACTCATATCTCATCTTCAATTCACGGTGGTTTCTTTAGCCAAATATTTTGAATTAGGGATTTATCACTTATCAAATCGAATATAAAATTAATTGGGAGTTCTATTTAAAACATAGAGTAATTTTTATGATTCGAAAATACAAGCATAGCACGTCTTTAAACTAATAAATTTCTAAAAATCTATAAATGTAATTGTAAATTTCAATTTTGGATAATTTTTGAAGAAATTTTTATACAGTTATTGTAGTGCAATAATCAAATTGATTATTTTAAAAATCATAATACTCCAATTTGCCGATTTTATAATTAAATTAGAACTTCTTGATAATTTCCTATGAAACAATTTAAATCTTACCGTATTTAGCGTTAGATTATTTATTTGAGAAATGAACCGAATGTTGATACGATTGTACTGTAATAATTATTTAACAATTTTTATTAAATATTTTATTTTTATTGAATAACCTGAAGTAATTTTTTATTTATATATATATAATTAACTGGTGTTGTAATTCAAACAAATATTACAACAATTAAGTTTCTCATATTCTAGATAGGAGGTCTTGGGTTGGAACACACATGCCCCTCCCCTATACCCACTGTATAAAAAAAATAGAAGAAGGAGAAGAATAATTAACTGGTACAAAAAGTGTTACCGCCAGATAAATTCAAATATAATAGAATGATTATTAAAACTTATGTCTCATAATATTAATATATGACTCAACTGACTGTATTAATAATTTATATTAAATTTTTATATAAAAATTCATTCACATTTGTTATTAGAGTAATTATAGGGAGAAATGCTTATCTGACATGAAAACTGATATTGGTTCCCCTCCCGTCCCCTATACACATTGTATAAAAAAAAATCAATTAGTGCAAAAAGTATTATCGAGAAATAAATCTAAATATGATAGAATGGCTATAAAAACTTGTCTCATAATACTAATATAAGATTCAATAGGCTGTATTAATAATTTATTAAATTTTTATACAAAAATTCGTTGATATTTATTATTAAAGTAATTCTAAGTAGACATGTTTATCTGATATGAATAACTAATATTTGTTAGTTGGCAAACGTGAATTGGTTGTCACTTTTTTCATGCCATATAAGCATGTCTTCCTAGAATTACTATTGTTATTGTTACACTACAAGAAAAGGTGCTGTCAGTAACGGAAATTTCTGTTACTAATAGGGTCAATCTCGTTACTAACCGCTATTAGTAACGGAAAAATACTGTTACAAAATCCATTACCAATTCGATCGTGGCTAATTTAGAAACGGAATTTATATTCCTTTTCTAATTAGTAACGGAACTTTTTGTTGCTAATTAACAACGTGTTAGACCGTTACTAATTCCGTTACTAATCGTAGACTAGAATTTTTTTAAAAAAAAATTTGTTTAACCCCAACCCGACCCGCCCAACCAACCCAACCCACAAGAATTAATTCCCTATAGTACTCTTGTGAGGATTCAAACTCGAGTTGTGGCGGTTGGGGAGTAAAGCCCTAACCACTAGGCTACCATATCTCTTTGTTAATATATTACCCCATAATTTATATAAAATATGTTCTCTAGTAACTTTGCTAATTCAAAAATATCAAATTTTCTTTTTCAAACATTGGAGCTTTTTTATTAATTAAAATTTTGTTATATATTATTTTATATATGTAATTTATGCTCTAAATATCAAATTATAAAATTTTTTGTTCTTCAATAAATTAGTAACAACAAGGTCTGTTGGTAATAGTAACAAATGGTTTCCGTTACTATTTAGTTACAGATTAGTAATGAAAAAGTAGCAACAGAAATGTTTCCATTACTAATTCCGTGACTATACGCATTCCGTTACTAACACGCTACTATTCCGTTATTAATAGTAACAAATTATTTCCGTTACTAAAATTTTGTTACTACTAGCTCCTTTTCTAGTAGTGTTACTTTTAGATCCCGTGCAGCGCACGAGTGAAAATTCTAGTAAGTATGAATAATGCCAGTTGTCTAAATTGAAAATTGATCTTCAGTTTAGTTGACATTTTTTGTTGAATATTGAAATGTAGATGTCTTTATATATTTATAATCATCCACCTATCGTCAAATATACAAATGCCAATTATACTAGATACTAGTCTCCCGTCTAGATAAATAGTATATGGAGACATCTAGACATAATATTAGCTGTTGATGTGAACACATCATCACTCTCACCAATCACAATAGCTGATATTATGTCACATTATTATGTTCATTTATTATGCTAACTGCTACGTCACCATGTTACTTCACCAGACATCTAATACTTGAAACCTACAAGTCAATATAGCCACACTTGCATTTGTTATGTTTTATTACATTGCGTAAAAATCCAAAACACGTCTACATATCCAATGTAACAACGTTGATAGTGTGTGTTGCAAAGACTGTTAACATTACATTTAATGAATTTTCCAATGTAACAATATCCACATTGTATATTTAGTAAATTATTATTAGGTATTTTGCAAAGAGAAAAAGATAGAAGTCTAGTTATTGGATAAATTAATACTTGACATTACATTCAATGAATTATCAAATGTAACAATGTCCAAAATGTTATCTCATAACATTTTTCATGACAATGTGAAACATTTAATTTGCCAAATAGGTACTTTTTTTACCAATTATCACATCACCCTATGACTACCACTATACATTAGAGATATTTGAGTAATAATAATAGGAAGCATAACTAGTGCCTACTTTCAAATAGTTGCCCTGTGTATTGTAAAAGATACTCACCTCTAAAAATATTCCCAGTGTCTCATGTTTTAAATTCTTTTAATTGATTGTCTCATGTTTTAAATTCTTTTAATTGATTGTACACCTGGCAAAATATCATTAGAAGTGACCGTTTTCTACAATACCATTGTGACTAGGCAGGCGATCACTCTGGAGTTAATTCTCATATATCAAACCAAAACACAAAAGTTCAACCACAACGAGTGTCAAGTTATAATCAAAACTTAATTATAATTTTGATTGCCAAACCCAAGAGCATCCACAATAGTGTTATTAAATTTAACTATCTAGATAAGTAATATAGTAGGATTTTAGTAATTTTTAAATGTCATGTAAGCATGTTAAATTTAGCTATTGATTTTTAATAAATTGGTAGTGTTAAATTAACCATTACAATCCAATTTTATATTAAAAGATAGCTATAGTTAAATTAATTCAACCTATAACTAATATAAAAAATAAATAAAGCAAAAATAATTGGCCAGATGAGTTATTAAAATTGTTATTAACCTTAACAGCAAAGTTAACAAGTTGTTAAAAATATTCTTTTAATAGCTTTATTAACACCACGAACATAGTTATATTTTTGAGTTGTTAATTAATAACTTCATTAACAATTTGATTTAACACTAACAATGTGAATGCTTTAATCTAATAATATAATATAATAATAATAGCTAGTTATAATGGTAGTACAACTTTTATTAAACACACCACAAATTAATTAGAGTAAAAGTCTTTTTTGTTTCAAAATTATGATATTTCTGTCTGTAATCATTTGATGACTTTTTTTTATCTTCAATCTTAACCAATCAATTAGCACATTTTATATACGGAACAACAAATTTCTTTCCAAAAAAAAAATGTGTTAAGATGGTATAAAAAGTCTGTTTGCTCATCGTGTTTTATATAAGAATAAAAGGAGGGAAAAAAACTAAAAACAAAAACCTAACAAATCTATATATATATATATCTGTGTGTGTGTTAATCAATAGTTTGTCTGGTTCAATTTGATTGTGGGCTTAATTAAAAAAGATTTTTTCGCTCATTGTCTGGCTCTTTTAAAAAATCAATTGATGATGTCATTATTCTATTATTATTATACTTTTCTTCATTGTTATATTTTTCATTTTAATCAATTAATTTAATATTTTTATTTTGAAAGTCTATCTACATATTAATTTAATATTTTTATTTCAGAACTCCATCTACATATTACATTTAATATTTTTATTTTAAAACTCTATATATATATATTAATTTAGTATTTTTATTTCAGAACTCTATCTACATATTACATTTTAATCATTTACTATTGTATAATTTCATAATTTTATGTTCTCCTAATATATTATATTTTACTTTCTCAGTATAATATGTCTATGAAACGCACGAGTGTTAAACATAATAGTCCATAAATGTACGGGTGTGAAACTAATATAGATTATACTATCGGGTTTTATTGCCTTTAAAGAAAATAAAAAATAAGAATTAATAAAAAAATTATTAAAAGTTCTAAAAAGAAACTTATTATCCGATGAACATGTGTTATAAACTAAGTTCCTCATTCATATTTATTTCTTTTGCTTTATTATTATTTGACGAATGCGGGTTATCATTTAAGTTTTTATTTATATTAATTAATTTTCATTATTTTATCAATTATAAACTACAAATAAAAAC